>JAKGSA010000699.1:77807-106479 GCA_033558755.1 Philaethria dido | reverse complement strand
GGACACTAGTTATTTTAAATATTTTAAAAATGTCTCCGATTAGGAATCGAACTTACAATCAATTGTATTTTCACTACTTAATTGCGCCATCATGATCATAAATCTCAAATCTATCCTTATATTTATAGTACTTGCTACTGGAATAAAGAAAGGCAAAACTGCTTTAGTGGAGGATATGACTGCTTCCTTCCTATCTTTCAAATTTATGAATTGATATTTCAAATTCCTAACATTCGATAATTATCACAGATAGACCCATGTAACACGCAAATCTAAAAGGAAGATATAAATATTTTGACTATTACTCATTTATAATCATTATTAACCCGAAAATACTCAATATACGTCAAAATGTCACTATATACGAATGTGTATGTCAAATAATTTTTTTTTTAGCTTCACGCTGTATCCCGCATATAACAGGGTAGACAGAGAGAACCTGTGAACCTAGTGTTAAGATACTCCGTTTCCCACTTAACGCTTATTGTGGCGCAGAGGCATGCAACTGTAAACGCGAGGGGTTGTGGGTTCGATTCCAATGGGTTTGGTGACAAAGCAAAGCGCGGCGTTGAGTTCCGCCACTCAGCACATAATACCTCAATTCGGCGGAAAGTGGGGAGCGGAGTGTCATTATTTTATGAATTCAATGTATTTCTTATAAATTATTATTAAAAGATATTAATTTTCTGTACTTCTCCTCTATATGTTAAATCTTACTCCTCCATCCACATACTGTTTATGAAAAAAAAAGTCCAAAGTCCTTCACATATTTACAGCTATTTATATAAATAGCTGTAAACATGCATTGTTTGTCTTTTTTTTTTTTTGGATATACACTCTTTTACATAGATAAATTTTATTGTTTACTGTATTTTGCTGAAGTTTTTAATAGATAATTTATATTTTATAGAGAAGTAATGTAGGTGTCGGAACAACTGTTTATTTTTACATGATAAGTTAGCCTGTACGTGTGGTGTATAGTGTACCATATCAATATGTCTAAATGATATTATGTACGAAAGATATATCACTGTGGCTTCCTAAAATAAAATAAAAAAAAAATAAAAATAAAAAAAATTAAAAAAAACTAGTGTCCCCGTTCATGCGTTAACAACGCGTTGTCTTTATCAATGTATATATCACTTTATATAAACATGGATGTCTAACCATGGTAGTGTGTGTCATAAACTTTTATTTTATGAATTTATTATACTTTTTATGCATTATTTAAAAAAATATTAGCATTTTGCAATCCTTCTCTATCTAAACAATCAGTGTGCCAAGCTTCATGCTCCTCTCCGTCCGCGTAATTTTCGTAATAAGGGATCCAAAGTTTTTCTTCACGTACATATATATATCAAATATATAAATTTATGAGCATAATCATAGAACGCATTATATATAGTGTAGTATTAGGGTACCAGTAAAGTACCACAACATAAGCCCGCTCGCCGCTCGCCGCTCGCAGTTGGCACGCTCCGAGGCGGCGCTGCCAAGACGAGCGCCTTTACTCCAGAGGTAACGTATTTATCTTGTAATGGTCTTAACCAAATACTGTTACATACGATAGATGAAGCACTTGGAACGCCACTATGAATTATATCATTCTAGCATATTGTGTTACTTTGGCACAAGGCACAAGTTTGCGACTGTAAACCGACAGGTTGTGGGTTCGATTCTCACTCCAGTAAATGAAATATTTTAATTTTCTGGGTTTGGTAACAAGACAAAGCGTGGCGTTGAGTTCCGCCACTCAACACGCAATGCCTCAATTTGGCGGAGAGTGGGGAACGGATTTGTTGAAAGAGAACGGAGTATCTTAACACTAGGTTCTCAGGTTCCCTCTGCCTACCCTGCTGTATGCGGGATACAGCGTGAAGCATTAAGTATAATTTTTTGTAGTTTTAAAGTGTTAATCAGACACTTAGGAAATGAAACACATTTTTAGAAAATGTCTCTACAAAGATGCTAATAAAAGAATAAATGATAATAAGCATATAAGAATTTCGACGCGGCTGGATGAGAACGCATGGCTTAACGGTTAGAGCGCTTGGACGGTTTCCAAGGGGCGCGGGTTCGAGCCCTGCTGCCGTCAAATTCTTTTACTTATCATTATATTATGGTTAAATTACATTATATATTTTTTTAATTGTAGTCTCTTTATTATTTTGTTGTATAAACTATATTGCTAAAAGTTTCATCTAGATCGATTCAGTACTTTTTAGGTGGACAATGTCCATTCATCGTCATCAACTTTCACATTTATGATGCTAGAAGGATAATCTTCACTATCAAGCTCGATTTGTAAATATTTAAGAAGTATTAAAACGAGGCCATCATGTCTTAGTTAGTGGTTATGGGGTTACACTCGGGAATATTATCAATCAACTCAAAATACAGAACGGGTGCTCACGTGACTAATTTTTCTCTGACTACCCACTATGTGAGAAAAAGTAAGGCCTAAAAAAGAGTATATTAAGTTTCCGATCTCTCTAATAACAATACATCTTGAGAACGGATCATTAAACAAGTTATTAGCGTCAACAAGTATTTCCAAGACAAAATACGTAACAAGGTAAATGTAGCGTGTTACCTGAGCGCTCCATCGCTTACTTTACGACGTACTGCGAGCATATGCAAAGTAGATGCAGTAGAGGATGCTGCGCCTCGGAGATTTCTGAGAGCAAAAATTTTATAAGTATTATGTATAATTACGTTTGGAGCACGGTCGGAGGATTCAGATTTCTTGGGGTATAGTGTTTAATGCTTTATTTAAGTTTTAGTGAACCAAAAATATGATTTATTTTTTTAAAATTTTACAATATCAGGGAAATTAAACATTTTTTTTTTCAGTTTCACGTTTGCAGCAATGTAGTCGGAAAGAACCTAATTTCAAAGCACTCATACATCATATTATATTATATATACTATTATTAGCGGAGAACACATCCATTCTAGACTTTCCACCAAAATTCGTGTTGCGTGGCAGAACTTAACACTGCACTTCAGTGGCGAGGTGTAAAAATTTTAGTTAGGCAAACCGGTAGATTTAGAGAGCCGATGTATATTTAGGGAAGCCAGTACATATATTTAGAGAAGCCGGTAATTTTTAGAGAAGCCGGTATATTAAGGGAAGCTGGAATAGGAAAATTTGTGACAGTTCACAACTGTCACAAATTTTAGCGATGCCCTTTTTTTTCGATCTTTAAGATGTCAGAGCTTATTTTTTTGCAATTATATGCATAATATTTCCCTGGCAACCTTTTTTTTTTTATTTTAGATCTCGTACTTGTACTTTGAAAAGTTAGGCAAGCCGGTGGGAACCGAGTTGTATGGACGCCTCGCCACTGCTGCATTTCATATTACCAGAGCGAATACGAAAATAATTTAGATGTAATCTTTCCCTCGAGTAAGATTCGAACCCACAATCAATTGCATTTAGTCAAATACTATCCCACTGAGCACTGCACGATAGCTTCTTCATAAAATAATAACAAATATCTATATGTAAAAGCTTGACACGCGATCCCGTCCTCACACCCGCGGCTGAGATCGCGTATGTTAAGTGAATGCAGGAACACATTACTAAGATGCTTACACGAAAACTGTGAGCCTCGCCTTATATTTCATACTGCATATTTTAAAATTCTTCTTATGAATTTTTCTTTTAGTTACGGTTATAATATTATTTAAAGTTAATGTAAGGTATACGTTTTTCTTATTATTAGCTTAAAGTGAATATTTATGAATAGCTATAATGAATAAGAGCATTTAACGCCTATCGTGGAACAGAGGTACAAGCGTGCGACTATAAACGCGACAGATTGTGGGTTCGATTCCCACTCCAGGAAATGGAATTTTTCACTTACTGGGTTTGGTAATAAGGCAAAGCGCGGCGTTGAATTCCTCCACTTAACACGCAATGCCTCAATTCGGCGGAAAGTGGGGAACGGAGTGTCTTAACACTAGGTTCCCTCTGCATACCCTGCTATAAGCAGTACACAGCGTGAAGCTATGTATGTATGTACATCACGTATTAAATTCCGAAACTCAACGCCGCACTTTGCCCTATCTATATTTTATCTCTAAAAATAGTACAAAATATAATTCCTAAGTTTAAATACATAGAGACACAGCGCCGCGTCGATATGATGCAGATTTTCTTTAGCAGTACGAGCGCCCCGCTCCTACACATACAGCGAATTAGTACTATACCTGTACTGTATATGACGATATGCTGGCGTGCTTCAGAAATATAGCACTTTGCAGATACTAACACACTTCGTGAGATTCTTTTAGAAATATTTTTTAAGTTACAATATATTAAATTTTTCGAAATTTATTAATTTTATAGTTTCACGCTTAGAAAGGTAGATAGAAGCTGGTGTCAAGACACTCTTTTCGTTGCTTTTCGCCCGGAATAGACATTGTCAATTGTTGTTCTAATTTAAAGGAGGTAAAGATAAGCTAGTGTTAAGACTCTCCGACCTGTATTTTTTGCTTTGTTTAGAGTTATTGTATATTGGGTGATGAACGCAAAGGGATTCGAACCCGCGCCTCTTGGAAGCCGTCGTAGCGCTCTGACCACTAAGCCATGCGTTCTATATCCAACTGCGTCGAAATTCTTATGAGCTTACAACAACTAATTTTTGTTGTTAACATCACTGTAGAGAGATTTTTACAAATTTTTGCTACCCAAAGATTATTTCAAAGAACAATAATCATTTTGCAAGAGAGAATGCTATTTATTAAACATTTTTAAAGTTTTAAAAATGTTAATCACATACTTAGGAAACGCAAAACATATATAGAAAACGTATAAAAATATGAACGTAGTGGGACTCGAACCCGCGCCTCTTGGAAACCGTCGAAACGCTCTGACCACTAAGCCATGAGTTCTAAATCCGGGTGCGTCGAAATTTTTATACGCTTGTTACAACTTATTTAATTTTTATTTTTAATTATTAAACATCTTTATACGTTTTCGAAATATGTTTTTCGTTTCCTAAGTGTGTGATTAACTTTAAAACTCCAAAAGAATTATCACAAACCTTATCAGAACTTTCTGCGCAAAAAAGCACTGTGTGCAGAGCGGAAATATGATAATAATTTATATGTAATTATTCCCACGAGTGAGAATAGAACCCATAACCAATCGCGTTTATAATTAGACGCTATCCCTCTGCGCCACCATGGTCTCAATTTCATTCATTTCATTTTTCATAGCTTGGAATAGCTTGGATTGTTTATGAAATATTAGGAATTTTTAAATACATACATATATAGCTTCACACTGTATCTCGCATATTGCAGTATAAGCCGACGGAACCAGAGAACCTAGTGTTAAGACACTCCGTTCCCCACTTTCCACCGAATTGAGGCATTGCGTGCTGAGTGGCGGAACTTAAATTCTATTTCCTGGAGTGGGAATCGAACCCACAACCTGTCGTGTTTACAGTCGCACGCTTGTGCCTCTGCGACACGACAGGCGTTTTGCCTCAATTATAA
Source organism: Philaethria dido (assembly GCA_033558755.1). Taxonomy (NCBI): domain Eukaryota; kingdom Metazoa; phylum Arthropoda; class Insecta; order Lepidoptera; family Nymphalidae; genus Philaethria; species Philaethria dido. The sequence continues at coordinate 100,971 of JAKGSA010000699.1, read as the reverse complement.
AAAAATATAAATATTTAAAATATAAATATCAAAGTTTATTAATATGTCACAGAGCACTTGTAGTACTTTAGATGTTAGAAGCTTGAGTCAACTGATGATGTTTAATTTCCGGTTACGTAAATGTCTCGTCTAGTTACGGAACGGTACAGAACCTAGATATTTTATCTTGTCATAGCAAAAACTATGTTCATTTTAATATTAATTTGTTAGTTAATATGAAGCGATCGTGATGCAATGAGACAGTATTTGACTAACATAATTGGGTTTTGGGTTCGATCCTAATTTAGGGGAATAATGTTAGCGTTATTGAATTCATAATATTGTTTCAAAATTCTTTGTTTTAAATTGACATTGTTTTATTGTAAATCAATAGTTACCCTCGTAAGAATTTCACTAGTGCGTATTAGAGTTGCTGATTTCATTATCAAAAAGTATTTTTGCTGTAGTCAATTGACATACTATGTTAAATTGTATTTGTAATGATAGTTGCTGATTTGGTTAACATATAAATTATAAAATGTAAGGTTACCGGTGTCACGATCATTCTTCGTTGGTAACCTAACAAGTATAGTTCTGATAAGAGGCCAAATGATGACAACTAATAATTAGTTTTTTTTTTAACTTCACGCTGTAACCCGTATATAGCAGGGTATGCAGAGGAAACCAGAGAACCTAGTGTTGAGACGCTCCATTCTCTTTCAACAGTTCCGTTCCCCACTTTCCGCCGAATTGAGGCATTGCGTGTTGAGTGGCGGAACTCAACGCCGCGCTTTCCCTTGTTACCAAACCCAAAAAACGAAAATACTAAATTTTACATTTCCTGGAGTGGGAATCGAACCCTCAACCTGTCACGTTTACAGTCGCACGCTTGTGCCTCTGCGCCACGACAGGCGTTAAGTTAATAATTAGTATAGTGATAAAAGGAAGTGCTGTATTTTATTATACTTGTATTACTCAACGATGCTAATAATAATTACTTTTAACTTATGATTATTTTTCCGCTCAACAAAACGAATCCTCGAATTCTTGTGGAAAGTGGACTAAGGAGTGTTTTAACACTGTGCTCTCTCTACCCTGTTTTACAGTGAAATAGGTTACGCTGCTTTAATTGACCTAAGCTTTGAGTCCATGATCATCAAATGTTCAATCAAAAATTACTGGACATATTAGTTGAGAGTAAATTGGCGTTGGCAAATTGTAGATTTTTTTAATTTAATAAACATTTTTTTTAACTTCACGCTTTATCCCGCATATAGCAGGGTAGGCAGAGGGAACCTGTGGACCTAGTATTAAGTCACTCCGTTCCCTTTCAACATTTCCGTTCCCCACTTTAAGCATACAAACAAATATACATACTATAACTATATAAAAAATATAATCATAACAATTTCACATTTAAATCGATTTTCAGAAAAATACATTAGAACACAATATTGCAGTGTAATTTACAATAAAATCCAACATTTTTATAGGAATCTCAAACAAAACGTATTCATTTGAAACACCCTTGACTATTTCATAGAAATTCAATTAAAATCATATTACAACAAAATGTTTGTTATACGTTACCGGCATAGCAAGGTACTCAGAGGAAACCTAGTGCCTAAACACTGTTTTTCACTTTACATGAAATTGAGATTATGCGTGTCTAGTGGTGGAACTCAACGCCACTCTTTGACTGACCAGAGTTACTTCTACTAGCTAATCACACATACATACATAGCTGCGCCACGAAAGTATTTGAAAATACATTTTTGGAAACCGATATTTCAAACACTTTACAGAAGTCCATGGTCATAGGAAAGCTTACACGATTAATTCGGTTATACCATGTATAATTTCACTAAATAATAATATTATAAAAAGAAGTGCTGTTATTTTATCATACTAATACTACTCAAGGATTCTAATTCACAGTATTGGGTTAGCAATTAAATTAATAATTCCATAGGAGGCAGTCGGCACAAAACAGACCGCCTACATGTCACACGGCTCTGCAGAGAGCAGGTTAATCTTGGTTAGTGGCCACGATGCTATTACATCGTACTGGTTACGTACTGTGTGCTTATTTCGTTGTTTTGATTTTCGTAGTAGTTTTGAATTTATGATAGAGAAAATTCTTAACATTTTTGATAATATATATTTTTTTAAATAGTATTTACTAATATTTGAATATAACTTGTGTAATTAAGCTATGGAAATATATTTTTTCAGTTTCGTGGACACCTGTCATGGCGCAGAGGCACAAGCGTGCGACTGTATACGCGACAGATTGTGGGTTCGATTCCCACTCGAGGAAATGAAAATTTTAAATAATATTTAATATTTTCATATCCTGTGTCTGGTAACTCACTCAGCACGCATTGCCTCAAGCCGGTGGAAAGTGGGGAACGGAGTGTCTTAACGCAAGGTTTTCAGGCTCCTTCTGCTTACCCTGCTATAGGCGGGATACAGCGTGAAGCTGTGTATGTACGTATGTAAATAATAATAGGGCTAATATTATTTAAAAAGATAATTAAGATTCTAACAAAAAAAACCCGAATATAAGTAAAATCATTACATATAACTCAAAAACTACTCGTCAGATCTTAACTAACACCACATCAGAAACACTAGCTTTCATATAAAACTTCACGCTTTATCCCGCATATAGCGGGGTAGGCAGAGGGAACCAGAGAACCTAGTGTTTAGACACTCCATTCTCTTTCAACATTTCCGTTCCCCACTTTCCGCCAAATTGAGGCATTGTGTGTTGAGTGGCGGAACTCAACGCCGCGCTTTTGCCTTGTTACCAAACCCAAGAAATGAAAATACTAAATTTTACATTTCCTGGAGTGGGAATCGAACCCACAACCTGTCGCGTTTACAGTCGCACGCTTTTGCCTCTGCGCCACGACAGGCGTCAATAAAAACATAGGCGTCATATAAAAACAATCATCAATATTGGTTCACGTAGTAAAAAAATATGCGGTAACCCACATAAAAAATACAATCGAGTAGAAAAGCTCCTTATTTTTTGGAATTCGGTTAAAACACACAATATTTCAGTCTAAATCAAGTCAAATTGAGTGCTATTTTCTTTGTAATGACCTCTACGTGCATGCACTCGCCGGTAAGTGAGGCGTGGACATGAGTTACGTGCGCCGTAGCGCTACGAGGCTACGCCGCTACGACGCGCTACGACCGCTACGGACTGACGTAGCCATCTACTTTGCATTGAAGAAACTTATTTGCACTTCAAGGTGTTTCTTATTTATAACAAAATGAATAATGTTTTCATTTATTATAAATTGTTATAGTTTTGAGATTTAGGACGATTTATGATTAAATCTTATTAAACTTTTAAAATTTTAGTGGATTAAGCTTAAAAGCTTAAAGACATAGGAGGGGTCCTTGTGTTTTCATGTCATTTTCTCTCTTATCTGTCTTTTCGCAAATATCATCATTTCGATAGATTTATAGTCTTAAATAATAATTTTCTAAAAAAGACAGCTATTTGATAATCCGAGGTTCTGATTTGATCTGAGGTTATCATCTGTATTCTCTAAACGACTTCGAAAAACACCTCTTCATACCTTTTCTCGTAGAGTATAGTACATAGATAGAGAGTCGTTGTAGTCGTCGTCGTCGACAGCCGAAGACGTCCATTGCTTGACATAGGCCTTCCCCATAGAACGCCATGTAGCACGACATAGTTCTCAAAATATGCAAGTTGAAGTGGCAATAGGCAGGCCACATCGCTCGAAGAACTGATAACTTCTCTTTATGATAGGTTCTCGAGTGGCGACCATGAACCGGAAGGCGTAGCGTGGGACGGCCCGGGGAAGCGCAGAAGGCATCCAGATAGAGAGTAAGAAATGATTATTGTGGTATTAAGACACTCCATTCACCACTGTCCGCTCAAATTCGACACATTACTTCAAGTGGCGGAACTCAACGCCGCTATTCGTCTCTCCACTATACGTTATTTAGCAAAAGAATAAACAGAAGTGACTATAATAAAAGAATAAAGAAAAGTACATATTAAAGACAAGTATACTAAAGTTATAAAAAACATATAGAACAATTGTCTTCAATAAAAAAAACATAAAAAGCAAAATATATGTCACATCAACATCAAAGCCTCTCCAAAGACAGACAAAGATAACAATAACATAGAATAGGCAAAGTTCATCGTAATGCGACTTATAAACTTTTGCGAAGGAAGTGTTTACACAGCGCGTCACTCAGCGAGTACACCATTGTTCACAATGACAGCCCTTTTGATTGACAGTTCTATTTATGACGCCGGAAATATTTACATGTCATAAATTTTTGACACAAATTTGTGTGAGCCAAGTTATGTGTATAAGTCAGTCACGCACGTGACGTGTGGGTAGTCTGTAATTGACTGATTAAATGCTTGTTTTAATGTAAAAATTAATTTGGTAGGTAAAATTAAATTGTGAAGATTTGTATTACGTATGTTGTGGCGCAGAGGCACAAGCGTGCGTTGTGGGTTCGATTACCACTCCTGGAAATGGAAGTTTTCATTTCCTGAGTTTGGTAACATGGCAAAGCGCAGAGTGAAGTTCCGCCACTCAGTACGCAATGCCTCTATTCAGCGGAAAGTGGGGAACGGAGTGTCTTAACACTCTTTCTTCTGCCTACCCTGCTATATGCGGGATACAACGTGAAGCTGTGTATGTATGTAATAATTATATAATTTCCAAGAATTCATAACATTTGATATTATGCTATATGAAAACTAGCAAAAACATCGCTATATTTGAAATTCCACCTCTCACATCTCTCGATGGCATGAAGTTAGATAAACGCGTTGCATCTGTACCAGATTTCCTGTATTAGATTTTTCCTTTTCTAGTTTTTAAAATGATCTGCAACACATGTTTGTGAGTAATTTTTAAGCGCCATCAGCATCAAATCAGATATACTTCTAATCAACGGCCTGCTTTCACTCTACAACGAAAAATCAACCTTAATACATAGATATAAGGTGTAATTTCTAATGATATTGTATTCGATGTGATGTAAGGAAATTACGCGAGTGACGATGACACATGACACAAATTGAAATGAGTGATTGCGTCAGATTCTCATTATTTTTTATGTGGAATATGTTTGCGGAACTTTGATGTCTCTGTTATTACACTTACATTGCTGTCAAAAGTCGTAGTCGTTGTTAGAAAGGGTTCCAGATATATACACGAAATTTTGATATGAAGTCCCTACACTTACTCGTAACTCTTTACTTCTAGGAATTGAATTTGAACCTAGGTTTTTTATCTTGCAAAGCAATTACTGTACCATAGAATTTTAAAGTGACAAATCATTTAACATTGTATTTGAAACATCTATATATATAAATACGAGAAGCATAAAGTATGGATCCCTTTTTACGAAAAATACGTGGACAAAGGAGCATGAAACTTGGTACATTATAGTTTACATAGCGAAGGAGTGCAGAATCCGAATTCGGTTCACCACTTTCCTCCGAATTGAGGCATTGCGTGTTGAGTGCCGGAACTCAACGCCTCGTTTTGCCTTGTTACCAAACCCAAGAAATGAAAATACAAAATTTTTACATTTTCTGGAGTGTGAATCGAACCCACAACCAGTCGCGTTTACAGTCCCACGCTTGTGCCTCTGCGCCACGAGAGTCAAGTCAGCGAATCATTTGTATCTAAATATAGCTAAAAAATCCCAATACCAACAATAGCGCACAAGTAACTATTACATACAGATTTCTAAAGAACAGAAATAGAGCGCTCGTTGAATAAATTAAGTAGCACCAACGTGTTCGTTCACTAGTATCGCTACGAGTACCGCCCGCAGCGGAAGTTGCAATTTATTTCATACCTCATTTGTGCCATTCAAGTTGAAATGGTTCGAACGAATATGATCACTTTACACTTATACATAAAACTTAAATGTTTTATAACTACATTTAAAATCTATATCTCTTAATATATTTTACTATTGAAGTAAAATCACCGTGTCGTTTCACCTGTCGTGGCGCAGAGGCACAAGCATGCAACTGTAAGCGCGACAGGTTGTGAGTTCGATTCCCACTTAGGAATTGGAATTTTTATTTCCTGGGTTTGATAACAAGGCAAAGCGCGGCGTTGAGTTCCGCCACTCAGCACACAATGTCTCAATTCGGCGGAAAGTGGGGAACGGAGTGACTTAACACTAGGTTCCCTCTGCCTACCCTGCTATATGCGGGATACATCGTGAAGTTGTAAAAAAAAATAGAATATTCGTATATATTTTTAGCATGGTTGAGACTATCGTAGTAAATAGGACAGCGTCTGACTGTAAACGCGGTAAGTCCTAAGTACGATACCTACTCCGGGGATGAATATTTTAATTATTTTCAATTTTTATCCTGGTAAGACAAAAAGCGGTGTTGTGCACCGCCATTCAGCACGTAATAACTCGGGCAGAAAGTAAGGAATGGCAATTGACAGTAGGTTTTTTCTCATTAGTAAGCAAAAAAGTATGTAAATCTGTATTTAATATCATAATGTTATATTATTAATAAAGAGGCTATTTAAATATTTTGCAAATAGAAGAGAAAAGTGTGGTTTTAAGATTTATTATCGCCTTCCCAGCTTAGTCGACATGTGCATTGACACGTGCCTAACTGATGTATCATAAATATTCGTGCTTCTCATTTAATTAACGAATATATTACATTTTGAATGGCGGAACTCAACACCGCGTTAAATGAATATGCTTCAAATAATTATTCCTCAGATAGGATCGAACCCGCGACCCATCTCATTAATTGCAGACTATCCCACTGCAACTTAACACCTGTCGTGGCGCAGAGGCACAAGCGTGCGACTGTAAACTTGACAGGTTGTGGGTTCGATTTCCACGCCAGGAAATGGATTTTTTCAATTCCTGGGTTTGGTAACAAGGCAAAGCGCGGCGTTGAGTTCCGCCACGTAGCACGCAATGCCTCAATTCAGCGGAAAGTGGGGAACGGAGTGTCTTAACACTAGGTTACCTCTGCATACCCTGCTATATGCGGACACACAGGTTGAAGCTATGTACATATGTATGTATATATCCCACTGCACTGTTTCTGTCTCTAATAAAAAAATATAATAAAAACGTTTAATTGACTCTTAATAACATAACAGACTCTCAAAAGAGTTATAGGGAACACAATAAGCAAATCGATATCAAGCATATCGCACAATGATATACACATAGCTGCAACCACAGCGGCGGCATTATTACTGTTACTTTATTATGAAACAAACAAACTCAGAACAGTGGACTTGTAATAAATAAATACAAATACTGCAGCTTCGGATCGGATAATTGTGAGAGAAATGAATGTCGTAACTAGCGCCACAATGCGGATTGAATTCGAGTGCACGCGCGTTGTCGTTGCGGTCACCGCGTTGGATACTATGAAATAGAAATCAAAAGATTATCTATTCAAGATAAGCTATTATGGACGTTAAAGCTTAAGCCAATAATTTATGAATTAATTAACGTAAAAATGTCAGTATTGTCAGTTCTACAATAAGCTACTACCGACTTCAAAGACAGTTGCTCTAAGAAAAGTGCGCGAGAAACTCCAACAGTTATCTTTATAACATAACTATTACATTTTAAAGGCAACTGTTGAGTTACATATAGTTTATGACATCATCAGTCGGCATATATTATCTATACAAAAAATATTTATAGGTGAGTTATAAGTTAAATTACTTTTTTTTTCATATAAATCTTTAACTTAATGGATCTCGTCTATTTTGACGAGTAGACTGATCGATTTTAGTTCAGTCAATTAGTTTCTTTATGTGTCCTTATTTTTTAAGAATATATTTACTAGGTGGCGAAATGCCACATTTTCTCTTGACAAATCTGAAATGATTTGCATACATAATTTTAATATTTAAACCAGAGGTTAAAGTTCTAATATCATCATCTTAGAACATGATATTTTAGACATTTATAAGTTTATTTAATTATAAGCCTATATGTTCTTTTACTTAGTTTAGAAGCTATTTACATATAAAAAGAATAAAAAAAATCTTTTTTTCTTAAGTATCGAATACGCAGTCGTTACAGCAAGTACCACCACTACTCTAGCGACGTCCCATGTTTACCAAATTCCAGTCGCACTGAATGAATCGTACTCGCAGTCCCCCGCCCGCCGCCGTCACCGCCGCCCGCCCTGCTGTCCGCCGCCATACCGCCCGCACCGTCCCCCCTCACTCTCGCTAGAAACCTTTATTTTTCCACTTCGTTATATCTGCCTCAGTATTTGCGGACTTATTACTCGCATTCAGATACAAATATTGATGATATAAAGACACTTCTAAATTTTATTTGTTCTATTCTTTTGGGTTTCGTTTTTATTAAAATAGATTTTATTTAAATTCTTAAGCGTATAATAAATAAATTCTTTATTGACCTTAAAAAATATAACATTTAAGGGCTTACTAACTTCTAAAATAAGTATACACTGTGTTATAGGAGCTAGTGACTTCCCTGTTTAGTATACAAGAATTAATTAACAAAAAAAAAATTGAAGGGACATTGGCTGTTTCGTTATTTTACCGTATATATAACTAAAAACTTCAAGGAATTGTTTGATTTGGCACCACCATGTCCCTATCATCGCATCTCATGCCACAGGACTAGATATCATCCATATAGACACATGGTTTGCATCTAACCTGCGCGCCTTAAAGTCATTTTCAATGTATTAAAACAAAATTCTAAATTATGGAATATGGTCTACCTTGTGGTATTTTCTTTGAGCGCTACAATTTGGGACTTTCGTGTGTCCAGATACCTTCGTTAACAAAGACGTCAACGTATCCATGACTCCTCTGGTGTTGTAGATGTCCATGGGTAGTCCATGGGTAATATACCCCTTGGTCTGTCCGTTTGCATCCTTTTTTCAATAAAAAAGACAAACACTAGAGGCCATTGTTACCCAGTGGAACAGAATTTGACTGTAAACACGATTGATTATGGGTTCGATTCACTCTATCGAATTAGTATATTTAAATTATTATCATTTCTGCAACATCATAAGACAAAATGCGGCGTTGAATTCCGCCACATATCATCCAATATCTCAAAATTGGAACAGAAAACGGCATACGGAGTGTATTGATCCTATTCTCTCTGACTACCCTGCTACGCGGAATAAGGCGTAAAGCATACATACAAACATAGCTTCACGCTGTATCCTGCATATAGCAGGGTAGACAGAGGGAACCTAGTGTTAAAACACTCCGTTTCCCACTTTCCGCCGAATTAAAGCATTGCGTGCTGAAAGGCGTAAAGCAGCTTTTTTAAAAAAAACAAACTGCGTCCAAGAGCGGTTTTATAAAGCATACAATAGTGTTTCCAACGAACACAACAAATGCGAGAACACAAAGCTTAGTTACGAAAACTGTAGCAAATAACATTATAATGAATTTTACTTAGAATGAATATATATTAACGAAATTGTAAAGAAATATGGCATCTCATTATGTGGAAAACTTTTAGAGGTTTGTTTACGCGTCTATTTCTAGAAAAATCTATTGTAAGCCGTCATGTATGTGTATTTAATATTATAACATTATATTTACATAATAAATTCAATTCAATTTAGGTTTAATGAGCTAAATTATAAGAAACACATGATAGATTATTTTTTTGTGAAAATGTCTGAAAATAACTGAAAGCTGTAATGTTTAAGGTGTGAATTTCCACTTTTCATGATTATTATCAAGTATGCTTTCAAAGAACACTGTGAATTTGCAAAGTCAATGACATGATATATTACATACATTAATACATACATAGTTCACGCTGTATCGTGCTTATAGCAGGGAAGGCAGAGAAAACCTAGTGTTAAGACACACCCGTTCCCACTTTCCGCCGAATTGAAGCATTGCGTGCTGAGTGGCGAAACCAATTACATTAAAATCCAGGAAATGAAAAAATTCCATTTCCTGGAGGAGATTCAACCCACAATCTGTCGCGTTTATAGTCGCACGCTTATGCCTCAGTGCCACGACAGGCGTTAAATTCTATCTAAATATAAGTAAAATAAAAATTACCAACTCGTCACTTACACTGTGCGTTGGTCGACGCCCAAAGATTTACATAAATTTCTATTATTTGCAGCCGAAAATTGCCAATTAACGGCTGTAGTTTGACAGCCAGTTCCAACCAGCCGCAGGAAATGGCTAGTGCACATTGGCAGGATAGCAGTAAGCCACATTTCAGTCCGCTCTCTATGACAATGTTGTGGAGTGGTATTATGTGGCGACGAGATCACCCGGTTAGAGCACTCTATAATTCAAGGTTTGCGTTGTATCAGTTTATTGGTGACACGAATTAGATTTTAATTGGATGATTATTATATAATACTAGCTGTACCTGGCACGCGTTGCTACGCCAACAACTAAAATAAATTTAAGAATTGTTTTGAGTTCATCGATGACATACAGACAAACATTCATTTTTATATATTCCTCTATGTCACGGTCATACTGATTTTCATGATAATCGGTTGCACAGGGCTACTCTGCAGCTCCATCTGGTGGGGAGTGGCATCATCATTGAGCATATTATACAAACCTTCTCCGAGGAAAAATACAAATATATATACCAATTTTCATAATAATCCGTACAGTAGCTATTAGTTAATCGATGACATACACACAGACTTACTTTTTATATTTATAAACTCAATGAATCTTTATAGATTCTATATTCTATTTACATAATGATTCAAGGATAGAGAGAGAGAGTTTTTCGACTTTCTGTAATTTGAGTCTAAGGATTTTACCTGGTTAATATTTTGGGAACGAAACTTATGCTTATAGATGAAGTGAAACATACCAGTTTTTTCTTCAGATTCTCACATAACAGAGTTACAGGAAACCTAGGGACAAAACATGCCATTCTTGGCTTTCGATTGCGGTTGAGTGGCGGAACTCAACCCCGAGACTTGCGATTTCGCGATTACCAGAAATGAAAATAGTTTAGGTATAATAACTCCCTTGAGTTTACACCCACATCTCTCCCCCACAATGGCCTCATTCACATAAAAAATTGTCACTATCATATATTTAAATTTTACAACAGCTACCGTGAATTAAATATACGAACATCAGAACATAAATACTTCAGTGGCTGTAGTAAAGCAACTACACGATAGTAAATCGTGGCGAGGTTACTTCACCAAGTATAGTACTCGTACACTACATCTATGCGCAATCAGGGTCGGCGTCGAATTAATCGCAATAAATCGCTAGAGCTCAATGCATCGTCTGAATAATACAGAGCTGCCTCTATTGTGAGTGACCCGCGTATTGTGCGCTCATTGCTGTGGACAATGGGATTTAAAAAAAGCCTACATATTTTATGATGAGTAAATTACAATAGTATCTGATAAGTAGTTATCTATCTATATATATATATATATATATATATATATATGAACGTTTGCATTACTGAGAGTCTGACAGATAACATACAGGCAGGCGAAACAGGCGAAACTATTGCGCTTAAAAAGCTGAAATCTATAGTATGGTTCTTTGGGGAGTGTTGGATGTGTGAGAGGATTTCTCGAAATTCCTACGCAGACGGGAAAATACGGGATTTTTAGTTTTATAGTTTACGCAAACGGGGAAACGTAAGTGGGAAACGGAGTGTACTTACTTAGCACTAGGTTTCCTGCTATATTCGGGATACAGCGTGAAGCTATGTACATACATAGCTTCACGCTGTATCCCGCATACATATGTATGTAGTCTACACAAACGAAGTCATGGAATAAAGCTAGTAGCTGTATTATACAGAAATAATAACGCATGCAGTGAGTGTGTGCTATAATATAAATGCTCCAGCATCATGATCAGCATCCAGCACCCATCCAGCATCCAAAAATAATAAAAGATCCTGCTTCTGGCTACGAAAAGAATGGTCGTGAGTTCAATTCTAGCTGGGGCAACATATTTTCAAATTTTCGAAAACGTATAAAAATTTTATATTTCATATTTTCAATTTCCTTATTAAATTGCTCTATTAAATTATAAATTAATTATAAGTTCTTATATTAACTTGTATGTTTCACATCCGCTCGAGCGTCCATGACGATCTATTCTTTTATTCAACCTGAACTCAAAACATATAACAGTCACTGTTAGCTAACCAACCAACGCGCCACGACGACGTCAGTTCCATGAAATATCATCCCATTTTGTATAAATTAACTGTGAATAAAGCCACAGATAGAAGCTAGTGAACAAAAATTGAGCTGAGACGAGGTTGGAATATTAATGGCGTCATTACTCTGTGATATATAAGGTCCTGGTACTACGAGGTGACCTGTAGACTCGCGCCACTCGCTCCTACGCGATCGTCAATTATAAGTTGGGAGCTTTATGTGTTAAATATAGAAATTAGCTATAGATGTATGTAATTAAGGACATTATCTTAAATATTAGTTAAAGTTTATGAGTCATTCTATTTTAAAGGGGAAAAAAATATTAAAAATAAAAATATCGAATTTTAGATTCGTTTTGATTTTATTGAGTTTATTGGTATGAATAATTAGCGGTAAAATTATATACCGAGGTCGGAACCTTTTGTCTTATAAGAAAATCGCGTATTTTTGTAAAATGGATATAACAGAAATTATGCTGTATATCACATGAGTGACGATTTCTTAAATATGTTACATTTAATAACAACAAAGAAGGGATAATCGATAACATTTGATTGGTAAGCACCGTCATTATCTAAAATCAACTACAATTATCTCTGAAATTAACAAGAAAAGATCAAAAAAATCTAAAGATATGATCACCGAAGAATGTTAAGAATGTTAAGAAGAAAGAAGAATAATGTTTGAAAATTTAACTTTAATCAGGTATATAATTAGTATGCATTTATTATAATTCTATCGTGCAAAACTGTTTTATTATTCATCATAGTTTGTTATATAAATATATTTTACATTGAAATTGTGTGGCAGTTTCACTCTGACACCGTAAATACGGGGACAGAGTGAAAATCTATGCGTAGAAAAGACAATGTATAAATACAGGTTTCTCTATGTATAATGTACAGAAGGAAAGAAAAGCCAGAAAGAACCTATTGTCAAATTCAGTCTTTAAGACACTCCGCTCTTTACTTCCCGTCCGAATTCGAAACATTGCGCATTGAGCAGTGGAACTCAACGCCATGCTTTATATTAACAAAATAGGCAAATAAAAACAAAGTAACTACAATTCCCCTAAGTAAGCGTCGAACCCACACTCATTGCTTGAACAGTCAAACTCTACGCCACGATGGCGTCATGGTTGAATAATTCACATCCGTCCTGATTTCCGTCAGCATCTATTGTATAAGAGACCGCTTCTTCCTTTCAGTCCTCGCTCTCGACGCGCGCTCGCTGGAGGTCGGCGTCAGATAAGACGCGATCACATTGTTTTCTAACGACAATTGCTTTTCAGATTTTCCTTTAGCTTCTGAGAATAAGATTTTTGGGATCATTTTGAATAGTATACATTTGTTCTAGTAACAATTGAAACAATTGTTTTTTTACCAGAACACTCATCATTCTGTTAAAAACCAAGATTTTAAGGTTAAAATGTTCCAAAATCTAAGTATAATTTATTTTTTCTTTTTCTTAGGTTCACACTGTATCCCGCACACAAGAGCACACCTTTCCCTTGTTAGCAGAACGACTAAATGAAAATAAATTAACTATTATAATTATTTAATATTTCCATTCCCTGAAGTGGAAATCGAACCCACAACCTGTCATTACATTTTGCCTCTACGCCACGACAGGCCTCAAATTATTTTCGTATTATTAGGATAATATTTGGTCAATTATTTAAAACTGTCGACGCCTGTGGTGGCGCAGAGGCACAAGCGTGCGACTGTAAATGTGATAGATTGTGGGTTCAAAGCGCGGCATTGCGTTCCGCCACTCAGCACGCAATGCCTCATTTGACGGAAAGTGGGGAACGGAGTGTCTTAACACTAGGTTCCCTCTGCCTACCCTGCTATATGCGGAATACAGCGTGAAGCTATGTATGTATGTATTTAAAACTGTTTGCAGCATTTACTTATGTGGACTTTATGACATTTATATCTTATTGTACAAGTTTTACTTACCTTTGTGTTTCAAGTTACCATCCGTTGACATTATTGGACCCAATATTTTTTCAACTTAACGCTGTTTTCTGCAAAATTTGTATATTGTCGCCTGAGACCCACGAAACCGTCGTTGCACAGTGGCACAGCGTCTGACTGTAAACACGACGGGTGTGGTTTCTATTCCCACCGGAGAATAATTATATTTTAATTACTTTCCTTGCCACGCACTGGTATAATTGCGGCGTTAAATTCCATCTCTCAAGTCGCAATATGCCGAATCCAAGCGAAAAGTGACCAACGGAGTGTTTCTACACTACGTTACATCCAAATCTCAATCTTTGATATAGTGACCGAAAGTTTCATCAGATTTTCCAATTTTTCAGTGAAATATAAAAAAATCTAAAATTATATTTATAAACAACAATGTAACAACGTTGATGTTCCGCCATTCCCCGCTGTCCGCGCTGTCTGTCAGTTAGTACAGCAGTAGGGCAGTGGGGATGACATTTTGTATGCCGTCCTCGTGGACAATACTTTTTGTTTGTAACACAATTGTATTCAAATTTACTATTTAAATAAATAAAACGCCGCTTATTGTGCAGTAAAGAAGTCGGTAGTTTTGGGTTCGATTTCTACTCAGTTAAGAGATTTTTTTTCGCTGTATCCCGCATATAGCAGGGTAGGCAGAGGGAACCTACTGTTAAGACACTCCGTTCCCCACTTTTCGCCGAATTGAGAAATTGCGTGCCGAGTGATGGAACTCAACGCCGCGCTTTGCCTTGTTACCAACCCCAGGAAATAAAAATATTAAACTTTTACATTTCCTGGAGTGGGAATCGAACCTACAACCTGTCGCGTTTACAGTCGCACGCTTGTGCCTCAGCGCCACGACAGGCGTTAATAATAATAAAATTAGTAATTTCCTGACAAAAGCTCGAACCCATAATCTATCGCATTTTCAGTCAACTATCCCACTACGCCACGATAGCTTCTAAAACAGAACCATTTCCAAATATAATAAAAGACAATGCAGCTACTGATACAGAAAACTCATTTTCCAAATCTTTGTTCCAGCGTAGAAACGATTTAAAAAGATAAGAAAAGATTGGAATACCTTTTATCTCAAGCCCATGTGCAGTCGCGGATCACCTCCGACCCACTCCGGCCCGCGCCGCCTCTCTCGCGCTCACTCGGGCGGCATCATTTCAATTCACGGTAATATTCAACTCGAAACTTTTTCACCCGGTTTTTACTTCCTTGCTCTTGCTTTCATTACAGGACACCGCTTTAAGAGTAGATTGTCTTTCTTAAGCGGTTACATTACGATGAACGAGTGTAGAAGTGAATGATTTCTATTATCTTCACGCTTAAATTAGCAAATGTTTCTTGATTTTTTTACAGCTTCTCGCTTTTAGCCGCATATCTGGGTAGTCGAAGAGAATATAGAGTCAAGTCACTGCACTTTTTTCCGCCTGGAATCGAAACACTGGGAGTAGAGTTGCGGAATTCAACCCCGCGCTTTGTCTTTCCAATGCAGGGCAATATAAATAATTTACGCCAGTCGTGGCGCAGAGGAGCAAGAGGACAAGCGTGCAACTGTAAATGCGACAGGTTATAGATTCCCACTCCAGGAAATGTAATGTTTCATTCACTGGGCTTGGTAACAAGGCGCGGCGTTGAGTTCCGCCACTCAGCACGCAAAACTCAAAACGCAGCACCCAAATGTCTCAATTAGGCGGAAAGTGGGGAACGGAGTGTCTTAACACTAGGTTCCCTCTGCTTACCCTGCTATATGCAGGATACATCGTGAAGCTATGTATGTATGTATAAATAATTTAAATATACTCATTCCGCGAGAGGGGATCAAACCCACAGCTAATTGTATTTACAGAAACGATGTCACACTGCACAAGAATGGCCATATTGTATTTAATATGTTTGCTACTTGCCATCTTATTACTGTAAATATGTATACATATATTATAATAATTTCCCGCGGGATACTTGACAGTGTACCTACTATGTGGAAATCGCGGCCTGCATTACGATACGCTTCATATTACGTGATTAGCTTTCCCTTTCCCATATAGCTTAGTAAGAAATATATTTTTTATTTATTCTTTTTTAGACTTCGTGAGAGAAGGAAGCGCCAAACGTTACGATACCTGCTTCTTTATTTTACCTCGTCCACTATCATCAACCTCTTCATGTATTCCAGTATCATCGACAGTGTTATCAATAATGAGAAAAAATGCTTTAGCAATCCGTGTCCAGTACCTGAGATTTACGACTAACTATAGACTTTAATATGTGCTTTAACGTTGACCTCCGCTTTTCATGTTCTTTCCTCTAGTTAACCCAATTTGAAAAAATCCTATAATACTGCCTTCAAAATGCGTTCTAAAAATGAATAGATGTCAGTTCTAGATAGGCAGAGTTCTTTTAGTAGATTAAAGAGGAATTAGATGACAAAGCGCGGCGTTGAGTTTTGCCAATTAACACGCAGTCTTGATTTTGGACAGAAAGCGGCGAGGGGACCTTTTTTGTAGAGATTTTGCTTCTAACAACTCCACCTACCTCTACACCTACCCCACCTACACATTAACTCTAAACCTTTTCCTGGTATACAATACTGAAAATAAGTAAACAATTTATAAAATAGAATGCGGTTTAACAAATTTCAATATAATTTTGATGTAATAAGTGATTTTTCACGGCGTCGCCTCGTTGCGGCACAAAGGGGTGATTTTATACCCCATTACGCTATAGAGGGATGTGAGTCGACACTTTATTTGCATTCACGCTTTGAAAGAACAAAAATTATTGTTTTAATGAACGTTAAAAGGGTAACACGGTTAGTGTTCCGGTTACTGTTGTGCGGGAGAGATAAGTTTGTTGTTTAACATATTTAGAAAATGTATAAAAATTTGAACGCAGCGGGACTCGAACCCGCGACTCTTGGAAACCGGCCAAGCGCTCTGACTACTAAGCCATGCGTTCTATATCCAGTTGCGTCGAAATTGTTATACGCATGTTACAACTTATTTTTGTTTACAAAATGTATAAAAATTTGAACGTAGCGGGACTCGAACCCGCGACTCTTGGAAACCGTCCTAGCGCTCTGACTACTAAGCCATGCGTTCTATATCGGGCTGCGTCGAAATTCTTATACGAGTACGCTTGTTACAACTTATTTATTAAATAATGCATAAAAAATATATTAAATTAATAAAATAAATGTTACACACACTACCATGGTTTGACATCCGTGTTTATACAAAGTGACATATACCTCACTATGCAATGCGTTAATAACGCATTTACGGGGACATTAGTATATTGAATTACGTACCAGCTTTATTTTTACCTTTTGGCTGTTGTAACACAGTGGGACAGTGTCGAATTATAAACGCAATTGGATTTTCCATTCTACTCAGAAGCATGATTATATTTAAATTTCAATTACCCATATAGTATTTCCATAAAGACAGCATGGCGTTGAGGTCCGCCACTGTCACTAGTCTCAACAAACATACATAAATACATACATAGCTTCACGCTGTATCCCGCGTATAGCAAGGTAGGCAGAGGGAACTCTGCCTACCTTGCTATATGCGGGAGTGTCTTAACACTAGGGGAACCTATCTTACGAGCAGAGGAGCCGGATGACGTCATCTCGTTCAGTTTAGGCGTAAGAGTAAAGCTTTAATTTATTTCGCCTCATGTGGGATTATTAGTGTGCACTTAGTGTAATTGCTAAGTTACTATATATATGTATTAATTTTCTTTTTTAGTTTCACGCTGTATCCCACATATAGCAGGGTAGGCAAAGGAAACCTGAGAACCTAGTGTTAAGATACTCCGTTCCCCACTTTCCGCCAAATTGAGGCATTGCGTGCTGAGTGGCGGAACTTAACGCCGCGCTTTGCCTTGTTACCAAACCCAGGAAACGAAAAATTCAATTTCGTGGAGTGGGAATTGAACCCACAACCTGTCGCGCTTACAGTTGCACGCTTGTGCCTCTGCGCCACGACAGGGGTCACGTCACGATATGTCTCAATTTAAACCTAAAACTGAAAAGCGGAGTGTCTTGACACTAGGTTCTTTCGGACTACCTTGCTTTTTCGAAAACAAGGTGAAGCTGCAAAACTAATAAACTATTAAGTATTTCAGAATTTTTGCCATCAGCTAATTTCCAATAAAATAATGAACAAAAGCTCTCATAATATAACAATTGAGTCTCATAATTATTATAAAGCTCTCTCTATTCACAGCTCGATACATTATAGATTGCATTTAGAAACAATGCAAGTAACTCAGCGCGCGACGCGACGCGAGGCGACCTCCTAATCAACTCATACCAGTGTGAGTGCCTTACTTTACACTAATGTATGGAAAATTAGTTTTGGTGTCTGTTTATGTGGTATTTATTTATATATTGAAAGTGATTTTAAGAAAATACCTGTCGTGGCGATGAGCTACAAGCGTGCGACTGTAAACGCGAAACAGGTTGTGGGTTCGATTCCCACTCCAGGAAATAGAATTTTTCATTTCCTGGGTTTAGTAACAAGGCAAAGCGTGGCGTTGAAATCCGCCACTCAGCACGCAATGCCTCAATTCGGCGGAAAGTTAAGAACGGAGTGTCTTAACACTAGGTTCCATCTGCCTACCGCATATAGCGGATATGCGAGATACAGCGTGAAGCTATGTATGTATGTGATTTTAATTTAAAAAAAGTACTAAAATGTAAAATTATTACGAATAACTCAAAAAGACCTTAGCTATATTTAAATGGGATTACGCTGGAAGCGCTATCTAGCTACTAATAGCTATCATATAAAATGAAGATCATCAAAATTGGTTCACCTAGTAAAAAGTTACATACATAAAACATACAGTCAAATTGAGAACCAAGAAATAGATTATTTTCTTCATTAAATATTTATATATATATGAAATGTAAAATTTATTATTTTCATTTCTTGGCTTTGGTAACAAGGCAAAGCGCGGCGTTGAGTTCCGCCACTCAACAAGCAATGCCTCAATTCGGCGGAAAGTGGGGAAAGGAATTGTTGAAAGAGAATGGAGTGTATTAACTCTAGGTTCTCTGGTTCCCTCTGCCTACCCCGCTATATGCGGGATACAGCGTGAAGTTAATATATATAAATAGTAAAATAAATGCATATACCATACATTGCAACGGGAAGTATTTTCGATTTAGAATTAGTTTACATCCGGCCTCGAGCTCTGCTGTCTATAACGTTTGACTTTACGCCTAATAGTCGCTAAAATTGGCATGAAATGGTTGGATAATGCACCGCGTGCAGCACTAAGTGGCTGGCGTATTGCTCCTTACTGCTTATTGCTTATATATAACCTATAGTAGTCTATTTCAAGTAAATTACGGACTTTTCAAATATAATAATAATCAGCCTTTTCCCACAGGGTTGTCATAGAAATCATAGTGTCAAGTTCTTACCCTAGCAGGGGCATAATGGTACCCACAACTACCGTCGTAACGCCTGTCGTGGCGCAGAGGCACAAGCGTGCGACTGTAAACGCGGCAGGTTGTGGATTCGATTCAGTCGATTAAAATTTAGAATTTTCATTTCTTGGAGTTGGTAACAAGGCAAAGCGCGGCGTTGAATTCCGCTACACAATACGCAATGCCTCAATTCGGCGGAAAGTGGGAAACGGAATTGTTGAAAGAGAATGGAGTGTCTTAACACTAGGTTCTCTGGTTTATAAAATAATTTTCATTCAATTAACTTTTAATGTTTGTCTTCTAATGGATGAATGGTGTGTTTGTTATTCTTTCACGTAAAAACTACTTAACAGATTAAGATGAAACTTTACAATAGTATAGCTCATATGTCAGTAAAACATACAGGCTACAATTTATAAAGATTTTGTATAATTTTTCCATAATATAAGTGTGTTATTACAACACTAAGAATAGTTACAACTGGCATTATGAGATCACCTAAGTTCCTTAATACATCTTCAAAGATCTATTTTCTAAGCAAAAGCCAGTAAATAGACTGAGTTAATCCAAGAAGTAAAAAGATGTGACCTTAATAACAAGTGCGATGTGTGTAGACAATACGGCTTTGTTCACTTCGGGCTGCAGACGGACAATGGGGTCTAAAGGAACGCCACTACTGCGCCCTCCGCCGCCAGCCCACACGCTATCTACAGTTACGCCGGTTAGATAAATACTGTGCGCTGGATAGAAATGATTTTAATGTTATGTGGCTCAGTTGACTTAGTTTTTTTTTATTATTTATTTACTAGCTGCTACCCGCGGCTTCACTCGCATAGCTGAAAAAAAAGTTCGTCCGAAATTACATATGAGTATGATGCCTTCCAGTGGCAAGGGGTGAAAATTATAAAAAAAAAGTAAGCCGGTAAATTTAAGGCCGGTATATATTTAAAGAAGCCGGTATATATTTAGAGAAGCCGGTATATATATTTAGGGAATCCGGTATATATTTAGGGAAGCCAGTACATATTTAGGAAAGCCGGTATAGGATGTTAAATTATTTAGCAATTTCATTATCGAATTTTGCTGACAACCATTTTTATCTGGTCTAGCCGGTGGGAACCGTATTGTATGAACGCCTCGCCATCACACCTCACACCTCGCCATTGGTGCCTTCATATGTGCATCATTATGAGTTTTCCCATAGGAATATGATGGTTACCGCGGTTATAAGTAACTTACATCACTCATCAGTAACAATAACATTGGCTTATATAGTGTGATACATATAGACTTATTAGTACTAGTGGTATTCGAGGAAATCACAATGTTTCATATTAAATTCCCGCTAGTGACGCTTTGTTCCTCATAGCTTACTAATTTGAGAACCAATAACATTATCATAGTAATTGTATTAAACATATATTGTTATAACTAATTTACATGTAATTAGAATCAACAATCGAGTAAGGGATTACAATTATTTTCATACTAGGCGTGTATAGGTGATAAGTCGTCTGGCATATACAATTTTTAAACACTAAAAGACATTAGAATTTTATCTTTATTGATAGGGTCCATTTTCGCTTCTTCTGCTTATTTACTCGTAGTTCGAGTGTTAGTGTTCAATTTGGTAATAAATCTAATAAATCATTTCTTGACTTTGCCTATTTCCTGTTCATAGCAAAATAGCCAGAGTGAACTAAAGTTAAATCACTCCGTTATCCACTCCACGACATGTTAGTGTTAAAAGATAGGAGAGCTCAATGTTACGCTTAATTATGATACACATGTACCTCTGCAATAAACATCTGCAAGAAACGATGAATAGAGAATCCTTCAGTAGGATTTCCTAACCGCACAGTACGTCACAAACTTAAATACCATCCACACCACCTAGATACGTGGCACTCCAGTACTGTGCGGGGTCATAGGAATTTCCTTCCACGTGCCACGGAACTGTGGAATGGCCTACCTACGGCAGCGTTTCCAGGTCTATACGACATGGGTACCTATAAAAAGCGCGCCTACTTACACCTCAAAAGCCGGCAACGCACTAATAGCCCCTCTGGTGTTACACGAGGCTGTGGGCAGCGGGGATCACTTACCATCAGGTGACCTGAACGCTCGTTTGCCTTGTCCTTTCCATAAAAAAAATGTTTTTACACTAGGTTCTCTCTGCCTAACCTGCTTTGCGAGAAAAGGGATAAAATCAAAAATATAAGTACGATATAAGTATATATAATAAAATCCCACAATCTCTTGTGAATATAGTATTTACGCAATGAATAAAATAGTAACTTTGTTCAATAACAAAATATATTCTATTCAAGAATACAACAATGATGTGGAATTAAATACTACTACAATTGTATAAATATATATATATAATAGTTTAAACATAATATGTATACTAATTGATTGGAAGTACAAAAGTAAAGTACTATAGATTTAGATTATAATAATTTTTTAGCACATAGCAGCAGGGTAGGCAGAGGGAACCTAGTGTTAAGACACTCCGTTCCCCACTTTCCACCAAATTGAGGCATTGCGTGCTGAGTGGCGGAACTCATTTGCTGGTGTGGGTTCGAGTTTGTGGGTTCGCCTCTGCGCCACGACAGGCGTCATAGTACGCATACTAATTGATTGAAAATACAAAAGTAAAGTACTATAGATTTCAATATAAACTTTTTTTTAGCACATAGCAGGATAGTCAGAGGAAACCTGAGAACCTAATGTTTAGACACTCCATTCTCTTTTGATATTAACTTCACCGTAACAGTAACCTAGTGTAACGACACAACGTTTCCCACTTTCCGCCAAAACTCGAGATAGAGCGTGTCAAGTGCCAGAATTCAATAAAACACTTTGCCTTAACAGTGGGGAGGAAATGAAAATAATTGAAATATAATAATTATCCTCAAGTGAGAATTGAACCCATAATCAATCATGTTAACATTCAAACGATGCCCCACTACGCCATAGTGGCCCCTAACTTTAAAATAACTAAATTTTCTTTTTAGGCAGAGAAACCCAGTGTTAAAACACTCCGCTTTCGGCTTACAATTTATTTTATATACTACTTAGTGATGAGCGACTTCAAACATTACTACATTCGCGTTATTTAAGGCAAAATTAACATAAAATAAACCAAAAATTATAATATTTAAATTAGAAATACACTAAAAATAATAGTTTGAATGAAACTGAGTAAATCTTGAACTTCCGGCTGCCAGTACTGCCGCAGTGCCTCGCATTACCATAGTTATTGTAAGAGGCTTGTTTTTTCACCTTGTACTCATTCTGGTGGGTTAGCTTTGTTACTTCTACCTTATGTTGTCTTATATATGAGATTAACGCTTGAGGAGCATGCGGCTGTAAATGCGACAGGAACAAGGCAAAGCGCAGCGTTGAGTTCTGCCACTCAGCACGCTATGCCTCAATTCGGTGGAAAGTGGGGAACGGAGTGTCTTAACACTGGTTCCCTCTGCCTACCCTGCTATATGCGGGATACAGCGTGGATCTATGTATATA
>JAKGSA010000699.1:0-74416 GCA_033558755.1 Philaethria dido | reverse complement strand
TTTAACGTGCCTTTGATTTCCTGTTCGTGGAACTCGATTCAGAAAGCGATTTCATCAAAGAGCATCGGAACTACGACTGCGTTGAAAGTAAAACGTTATTGGTATAGTACACTACACTTTATGCTGTACGGGTCACTGCAAGTTACCGACCGCGCTGTTGTGCTAATTAAGTAAGTATTCTTATTATATAGGGTGTCCCAAAATTAACGCAAGATTTGAATTAAATAGAAAATGCCATTTTAGTCTTTTAATAGCGAATGAATAATGAATATAATAGCAAATGGCGGCAAAGTCAAATCTTGCGTTAATTTTGGGACACCCTATATAAGCTTTAATTGATTACTAGAAATCATAATAATATACACACACAAAGCTTCACGCTGTATCCCGCATATAGCAAGGTAGGCAGAGGAAAACTAGTGTTAAGACACTCCGTTCCCCACTTTCCACCGAATTGAGACATTGCGTGCTGAGTGGCCGAACTCAACGCCGCGCTTTGCATTGCTACCAAACTCAAGAAATGAAAAATTCAATTTCCTGTAGTGGGAATCGAACACACAATCTGTCACATTTACAGTCACTCGCTTGTGCCTCTGCGCCATGACCGTCTGTCGTAGTTATTATAATAATAAAATAACAATCATTATTATCAATATTCTGGATACAGCGTGAACACTTTTTTATACAGAAACAAATTCTATAAGCAAGTTCAGGGCTCCCCTAAAATATAGTCTGTAAATTGTATCTTTTCGCTTATAACATTGACATGATAGTAATTACGTTAGTGTCTTCCTCGTGGAATTATTTAAAACCCGGTGTCAGTGATGCTAGGGTGGTCCTTTTTAAATATTTTCATTATTCAGCGTGCGACTGGAAACGCTACTGGTTGTGGGTTCGATTCCCACTCCAGGAAATGGATTTTTTCGTTTCCTGGGTTGTACTGGTAACAAAGCAAAGCGCGGCGTTGAGTTCCGCCACTTAGCATGCAATACCTCAATTCGGTGGAACTTGGTAACGGAATTGTTATAAGAGAACGGAGTGTCTTAACACTAGGTTCTCAGATTCCCTCTGCCCGGGTAGGCAGATAGCAGGGTTGCTGCGTGCTTGATATGCGGGATACAGCGTGAAGTTCTTTGACGTGTTACCGCATAACTTGTTGCAAGGTGAACCAATTTAGTTTTTTTTTTATACAACAGCTAACAGCGGTTTCTGATGTGATCGAATTTAAATTAAGCTAAGATCTGACTAGTAGTTTTTGATATTCGTAATAATTGTGCTTTATAGTGCATTTTCTTTGAATGCTTTCTTTTTTTGTAAAAATCTTAATTATACTTTAATAAGTGTTGAAAAGATCAACTATAGCTTCTGAAATCTAAAAATATGAAGTACTAAGATTTTTGTCATATATATATATATATATGACACATATATATATATATATATATATATATATATATATATATATATATATATATATATATATATATATATATATATTATCGTAATACAATAGAATATCACCGCACACCTTAGCTAATGTATGTAATGGAGCAGCATATGTAACTGCCTATTGATTAACAATGAGGCGCGCTGCATCACGCCGCGCCGCGTCGTTCCGGGACCAGATCACGATATTAAATATGTATGTTTGTATGTACATAAGATGTAAACTAGACAAAGCTTGAAGAATAGTTTCATTGTATTATATGAATATCAACCTAGTGTAAACTCTGGTTTCGAGTATTATAAGGTACCAGTGACGACGGTGAAAGTTTTAGAAAGGTCAGCCGAAAGATTTAGGGAAGCCGGTATATTTAGGAAAGTCGATAGATAGATGTAAGCCGGTATATATAAATGACAGTATAGGATTATTGTTAAGGTTTTTTAGCAATCTCACTTTTAAATATTGCTGGTAACCTTTTCGTATTTTTGAAGTTTTAAAATGTTTCACACACTTAGGAAACAAAAGACATACAAATAATTTGTTACAAGCGTATAATAATTTCGACGCAGCCGGATATAGAACGCATGGCTTAGTGGTCAGAGCGCTTGGACGGTTTCCAAAAGGCGCAGGTTCGAGTCCTGCTGTGTTCAATTTTTTATGCGTTATCTAAATATAACCTTTTTGTTGCTAGCTCTCATACTTTTGTTCCAAAATTTTCCTAGCGATCCTTGTTTTTAGCTCTCATACTTTTCTTCAGCTACAATTTAAGTCACATTCTTGGCGATATTTTTTCTTCTCCTTAATGTTAATAAACCGCCAATTATTTTTTTGTAATTTAGAAAAGGTAAGTCGGTGAGAATCGTGTTATGTGGACGCCTCGCCACTGGTAGGTATTTGTTGCAAAAGTAAATGATATTTATGTTCTATTTATTTTGTTTTTGTATATCTATATATAAAGACGTGAAGGAAAAACTTTGGAATCCTTTTTACGAAAATTACGCGGACGAAGGAGCATGAAACTCGGTACACTTATAGTTTATATAGCGAAGGAGTGCAGAACGATTATATTTTCTATAAAATAATGCATAAAAATTATATTAAATTAATAAAATAAATGTTACACACACTACCATGGTTTGACATCCATGTTTATATAAAGTGACATATACGTCACTACGCAATGCGTAATTGACGCATTTACGGGGACACTGGTAGGGTATATATAATTATTTTTGTTATCTATCTAAGTCAATACGTTCTTTGCTTTCTCTCCAGTGGAGATTTTGGTGGAAATTGCAACGAGCAGGCAACGAGGCGCTTGTCGGAACCGGCGATTTTACATATAAATTTTCTAAGCTCGGGCCTTCATATTGTGTCAAGCACGCCTCAACTGCGTCTCGATGACTTTGAAATATTTCCTAAAGAAAAACTTACTACCTTTTGTTCACAATTGTTTCTTTGGTCCTACTAATATTAGAAACTAGAGTTGGGCCAACGCCAACGCCAACGCCATCGTCGACGCCGACGCCGACGCCAACGCCAAGCTAAAATATTCTTTATTCAAATAGGCAATTACAAGCACTTTTGAAACGTCTATTTACAAAAGATGTTAGGAGTGGCCTAACGGAAGCTACCACCGGCTCGGAAGACAGTTCTGCTGAAATTTTGAATTTTTCAAATGGCAGGTCTGTAATTAATTGTGAAATTTTGTTATACATACATATACCTTGTGACATAAACGATTTATTCACCTTTTGAAGGCGAAAACTAGGAGTGATCAATTTATTTTTTTTAACCATAAATATCCAATTTTACTTAGAACCAAATGAGCCAAATATTAATTAATTATATTAACAATTAATAATAATGTTAGTTAGCGTAAACTAATTCCCAGCACATCCGTAGCCCGTAGCGGAGTACACATTATGCATTGCGCGTGTCTCTACCTACACACGTGCTGACTGCGTACAGTATTGCACTACAGGTGACTACTAAACTATACTAATATAAACTAAATTCTATATAAGCTTGTGATATATATTACGCCTGTCGTAGCGCAGAGGTAAACACGTGCGACTGTAAACGTGACAGGTTGTGGGTTCGATTCCCACTCCAAGAAATGTAAAAGTTTAGTATTTTCATTTCCTGGTTTTGGTAATAAGGCAAAGCGTGGCGTTGAGTTCTGCCGCTCAGCACGCAATGATTCCATTCGCCGGAAACTGGGGAAGGTAGTGTCTTAACACTGGGTTTCTTCTGTCTACCCTGCTATATGCGGGATACAGCGTGAAGCTATGTATGTATGTATGTATGTATGTATGTATGTATGTATGTATATAATCTAAACTATATATTTATTATGAATCCACCCGCATATCTCCCCACATATCCCACGGGGATGCAGTGTAGACGTGAAGTGACAAGCACTTCGTTCGCCACTTCCGTCAATGTGCCGAGACTCAAATCTATATATATCTTAAAATACACTACTAACTCTTACGCTAAATCAATATCTATGACGCAATAGTTGCAGTATGGAGCCGTGTCAGTGTAGGTCATGGTCGTAGGTTCGATTCTCAGACGGAGGATTTATTATTACTAGAAAGAAGCACCCCATAGTGAATTCATGGATTGCCAAAGAGTTTTTTCTTATAAAAAAATGTCAAAATACCTTTTTTTTGCTTTTTATAGCTTCCCGCCGAATTGAGGCATGGCGTACTTAGTGGTGGAACTTAACAACTCGCTTTGCCTTGTTACCCTTTTCTCTAAGCTCAATTAAAAAGATTATTATGAATAAGTCCGTTAAAATAAATATCAAAATAAGCGCAAATAACAATTAAATCTACATTTCGTCCACTCTCGTAACTCCTCATTCCAATCGAAGTAGAATTGTCCAAATTATGGACTTAGAAAAAGGCCACGTCTTAAGCAATTTATAAGGGTTGCCTTCACTTTATTTACGACAACTGAAAAACTTAAATCTCTAACGGGCGAGCGAGAACACGTCACAGACGGTTGTAGACCTTATGTTATAAGCAATTGAGGTTATTTTAGTTTACCGTCCAATTTGAGATTAGAAAGTGACCAGTCAGGTAAGGAGTTGCATATCTCAGCAAGAAAATAAACGTCATGACAAAATGGTACCTTTTGTCGTATTTGTACTGTTATGGTACTGAGCTTTAAGGTTTTGTTTAAATTTGTTGTTTGATGCTGTTGAGATAATTATAAGTTCATAGCTTATTTATCGTTACTAGTGTCCCCGTAAATATGTTAATAACGCATTGCGTAGTGGCGTATATGTCACTTCATAAAAACATGGATGGCAAATCATGGTAGTGTGTTTATTTTATTAATTTTATATACTTTTTATGCATTATTTTAAAAAAATATTATCATTCTGCACTCCTTCTCTATATAAACTATAAGTGTGCCAAGTTTCATGCTCCTCCGTCCGCGTTATTTTCGTAAAAAGGGGTACAATTTTCTTCTTCATGTATTTATATATGGATATGTATTATCGCTAAATTATACAAAATACTAAGAAATTGAAATTTTTATGTTATTCATATGTATGAACTATATTACTGTAAGGTTTCATCTACATTCGCTTAGTACGTGAAGGATACCTGAAAGAGTAATAAGCATGTATCCACAAGCTTTTACATTTATAATATTACGGGGATATTATAAAAACCCAAAAAACCCAAAAATTAATAAGTGATTGGCAAACAAAGCACAGTCGAAATGCTTAGCATAGTAAGTTGAAATTCCACATGCGTCACTTGGGGAGTGTAGGGGAGCATTAAGAGAGGATTTGCCGAAATTCTTACATACATACATAGCTTCACGCTGTATCCCGCATATAGCAAGGTAGGCAGAGGGAACCTAGTGGTAAGACACTCCGTTCTCCACTTTCCGCCGAATTGTGGCATTGCGTGTTGAGTGGCGAAACTCAACGCCGCGCTTTGCCTTGTTACTAAGCCCAGGAAATGAAAATACTAAGCTTTTACATTTCCTGGAGTGGGAATCGAACCCACAACCTGCCGTGTTTACAGTTACTAGAACATACAAGAACAGGAAGGCAGGCGACTTAGTCTTAAAATTTAAATAAACAACTCGTAAGGCACATAGACAAATCTACTACTTGTATCGCCAGTGTGTCACGCGTCAGGAGTTCCTCTCGTAAGGCATACATTACCTTTGTCTCTTTAAGGAAACGCGCTCTGATCGCTTAAATTAAGCTTGTTGTGTTAGGCGGCACTAGAACTAGGCACTAAAACCGTATGTAACAGTCTTGGCACAGTAGAATATTGGCTAAATATAAACACGGCTGTTTGTGGGTTCGAACCCTATATAAATCATTTTCCTATCTTCTTTCTGGTAAAACAAAGAGCGGTGTTGAGCCACATAACAATTAACATGTAATATCTCGATTTTGATCGAAAAATGAAGAACGAAGTGTCTAGACAAGCGAATTCGCAAAATTTCGAAGCTGCTAAAAATACTAGTACATACATACATAGCTTCACTCTGTATCCCGCATATAGCAGGGTAGGCAGAGAAAACCTAGTGTTAAGACACTCCGTTCCCCACTTTCCGCCAAATTGAGGCATTGCGTGCTGAGTGGCGGAAGTCAACGCCGCGCTTTGCCTTGTTACCAAACCCAGGAAATGTTCTTGGAGTGGGAATCGAACCCACAACCTGTCGCGCTTACAATGGCACGCTTGTGCCTCTTCGCCACGACAGGCGTTTGTGAATATTTTTAAAAATACTAGACTTCTTCTAAAGTAGTAAACAAATGCGCGCTCGAAGCCTATTTGTAGTCAATAAATAAATGTAATCATGCAATTTATTCAGTTTCAGTTAAAACTGAGACCGTTTAAACATTACAGATACAATATTTCTTTACTAATCCACAAAAACTAACACCCACCATTTATCTGGGCCCGTGCCCAAATGTTGTCCATTTGTAAAGCAATTTTTATCCCCTCCCCTCCTACGTTGCATCGCCCTCCCCTCAGCCCTCCTACCTCCTCCCCCCGTGTACTCCTCGTCCCAAAGGAGACAGCGCTGTATCGTTTGAATGAAATACGCGGCCGATCCAGAAAAATGTCGCCCATTTATTTTTTAACGTACAAAAGCGCGCGAGTACGAGCACCGGCCGCAATATACGTATTGATTGATTTGACATATCACTTATGTTGTAGCTCCGCGACCGCGCACGTCCCGCCGCCTGATCACTGACTGACGAGTACTTGCTAGCAGACAATTTTTGTAGCTTTGCGGTATTTTTCGCATACCAGGGTAGTTAGAGAGAGTTTATTATGAAGACACTAAGTTTTTTTTTATGGATAACGGATGGCAAACGAGCAGAAGGACCGCCTGATGGTAAGTGGTTACCTTCGCCCATAGACATCTACAACACAATTAAGTTATTTCCATTTTCTTACTCTGGTAAAAATATTGAATTCTGCAACTTAACACACAATGTGCAGAATTCGAGTGGAAAACGGCGAACGGAGTGTCTTGACACTAAGCTCTCTCTAATTGTTCCGCTGCGCCGGATAAAGTGTTAAGCTCTTTTTTTTTGCTTCACGCTGTATCCCGCATATACCAGGGTAGGCATAGGGAACCTGAGAACCTCGTGTTAAGACAATCAGTTCCCCACTCCACCGAATTGAGGCATTGCGTGCTGAGTGGCGGAACAGGAAACGAAAAATACTTTTCCTGGAGTGGGAATCGAACCCACAACCTGTCGCGTTTACAGTCGCACGCTTTTGCCTTTGCGCCACGACAGGCGTTAGTAGGCTCCTTTTTATTAAAATTAAAATCAGCTCGTTGCTTATTTGCTCTCTTCCTTTATACAATATTGGTCAAACTCGGCGTGTTTGCGGATGAATTAAATGTATTATAGCATGCAAATAACACACGGATACATTAAATTAAAAATATCGATATTAAATAAACACCTGTCGTGGCGCACAAGCGTGCGACTGAAAACCTGACAGGTTGTGGGTTCGATTCCTACACCAGAAAATGTAAAAGTTTAGTATTTTCATTTCCTGGGTTTATTAACAAGGCAATGCGTGGCGTTGAGTTCCGCCACTCAGCACCCAATGTCTCAATGCGGCGGAAAGTGGGAAACGGAGTGTCTTAACACTAGGTACTCTGGTTCCTTTTGCCTACCCTGCTATATGCGGGATACAGCGTGAAGCTAAAAAAAAATAAACTACACTACGCTGTACACAGCCGTAGAGAGAAAAGTTTAAATATAATCGATTTAATTTTCATAATTCACTCGCTCGGAATATTGGTAGGTACTGAATTCGACGTACAATATTAACTGATTTATCTGAAAATATATTAAAGAAGAGCTTTTAAATTTCGTAGCTCATTGTGGCGCAGTGGGACTTTAAGCGACATTGGTTGTTGGTTCGATTCTCGCTCGCAATGATAATATTTATTTTTAGCTTCACGCTATATCCCGCATATCGCAGGGTAATCAGAGGGAACCTAGTGTTAAGACACTCTGTTCCCTACTTTCCACAGAATTGAGGCATTGCGGGTTGAGTGGCGGAACTCAACGCCGCGCTTAGCCTTGTTACCAAACCCTGTAAATGAAAATACTATTCTTTAACATTTCCTAGAGTGGGAATCGAATCCACAACCTGTCGCGTGTTTATAGTCGCACGCTTGTGCCTCTGCGCCACGACAGGCGTTTTCATTTCTTTGCTCTATTAAGACTAAATGAAGTGTTTAGTCGACATTCAATTTGCAATATCTCGAATTTGAGTGGAAATGGTTAACGGAGTGTCTTGACAGTCGACACTCTCTGACTATTCTGCTATAGACTGTCCCTGACGGACGGGGTTAAAAAACAATTCCCCTCTGACGCTGGGTAACATCCCGTAAGAGGCGGGTATCCCAGTAGTTAGGTGATAGGAGGTTCGCCCTCCGACTGGCTCGCGACCACTGACGTGACTATCATATAAAAGACGAACCGCAAAATATCTAATGATGTGTCTAATGATGTTCGATGGCATGTAAGCCAGGGTTTCCCCTTTACAAAATGTGGTGGTTCCGATAGCGAACTAAATTGTCCCACCTTCCGTCTACAACATCTCTGGTGTTGTAGATGTCCATGGGCGAAGGTAACCACTTACCATCAGGTGGTCCTTCTGCTAATTTGCTATCTGTTATCCATAGAAAAGGGATAAAGCGAAAAGCTTGTTTTTATTTTTTTACTAAATTATTATATCATATAATATTTTGGCAGAAACAAATGTAGCATACATTTGTGGCATACAATGTATGTATGGTTTCAATATTTATAAAAGTATTTTCTTGTGTAGCTCGCGCATTATAGTTTTATTGTTCGAAGTAATAATATTCGGTATAATCTATATTGTATGGCGCATAATGTTATCGGTAGCGACTCTATTTGTAATGAGTATTAGTGCTACGGCGATTGCGAGAGAAAAAGGTATGTTGGTATCTTGTTATATTTTTATTTATACCTAAGTAGATACTAATTATTGTATTGCCAAATCCAAGCTACATACACCCAAATCTTTAATAATTGTAGCCTAGATTTGCTCAGTAGTTTTTGCGTAGAAGAGTAACAAAAATCCTAATATTTTTATCTTTTTATAATGTCTAAATAGGTAAAATTAATATATCAAACGAATTCATAAATAGTTTGCGACGTCAACTGACGCGAGACAACTACGACTACTCTGGGGAAGATGAACAAGACAACAATACAGAGCGGTATATGAGAGCTAACTCCAAACATGAAGAAACTCATAAGGAAAAAGATATAATTAGTAGAAACCATCAAAACAAAATAGTTACAAGACATACTCGTAATTTCTATATCCCAGCTTTGGCTGAAGATGTTGGAAGGAAAGTGAAAGATGTTCGCGCAGAAAACGAACAGTCAAAGAAAGTAGATCACGTTATATCTAATAAAGATCTGTTATACTACATGGATGATCGGGAATTAGATCCTGAGCAGAAAGGACCTCAGAATGTAAGAGAGGGAGACGAGCATAAACACTCTTCAGCGACAAAATATAGAATTTTAAAGGTAATGCATGTATTGTATTCACTGTCATACCTGCTTACACAAAAGTATTTATAGGTTCTTATTTTTATTAGCATTCTTAGTATAATTAGGATAAAAACTTAGCTAAATTACCTAGCAAGGTAAAGTGACATGTTAGGGTCAAACCATCATTTATTGTTCTAATCAATGAAATAAATATTGACTAGTTGCAGCAAGCAACTGCCTATGTATATTTAAAAAAAAACTAGGTATTGTATTTCCTTTTCTATCGTCTTGTAAAACATAAAATCCTGTTTTCCCGCTTTCGTAGGAATTTGTAAAAATCCTGTTATCATATTAGTGTTCGTCTACGATCTTCTCGGAATCTTTATGACAAATTTAAATTTGTTGTGCTCAGGAATTGTGAGTTGTCGGTCCGTCAGTCATTCACTAACGGACAAGTTTTAGATACATTAAGCGTTAAAACATTATATTGCAGTTAAAACATCAATATAGACGTCAGAATCAACCACGTCTCATTCAAGAAGAAAGTATGGGAACCGTCGCCATAGTGAACCTCGACGGAGGCCCTATCCCCGAGGTGCGACTCCCACCCTTCCGGAGACAGTACATGCGTGACCGCGGGGAGATTGGGGGAGACGAGGAAGAGATACCGCCACCTGCGGTCAACTCCAGCGACCCTGAGGCTGCACCGGAAGATGCTTACTCTAAAAATAATTTGACGATAGCAACGAAAATAATTAATTAGTGACGACTTTACATATACATATTTTTTTCTATGAATAAAAGTAAGAAGGGAAATGTAGCCAAATATTTTTAGTGTAGTAGAGCCCATTAATATATTATTTCTATTGTCAGAAAAATATTAGGAGTAAAATACAGGCATATAATATAGTAGTACATATCAGTGGCGAGGAGTGAAAATTTTAGTTAGGCAAGCTGGTAAATTAAGCCGGTAATTTTTGGGGAAGCCGATAGGTTTAGGGAAACCGGTATAGGATGTGAAGGTATTTAGTAATTTTACTATCGAATTTTGGCGATGACCTTTTTTTTTAGGTCTATAAGATGTCAGAGCTTGTTTTTATTGCCGAATTATATGCCGAATATTTTCCTGGCGACCTTTTTTTTTAGCTCTCACACCTTGTTTGACTATGTGTTTTCGATCTCCACATTTTACTGGCGACCTTTTTTGTTTTAGGTCTTGTACTTGTACAAAAGTTAGGCAAGCCAGTGGGAATCGAGTTGTATGGACGCCTCGCCGCTGGTACATATAGATAATATTTATATTAGTAACATTAGGAAGGTCATAGGAAGATGTGTAACATTTTAAAATATATTAATTGTAAAAATAATCAGTGAGCCATGAACAAAGCTTATCTATCCGATACAGTCATTTGGTGCGCCGTAAGCCGCAGCCCGTTTGTATTTGTAGTTCGCTACACTCATACTCATATATATGGTATTTGTGCTCTATATAAAATATAAATTGAGGCAAAGCTACTCGCAGTTGAGTTCAATGGCGCAGGTCTAAATATATAGTAGCAGGTAGTGCGCCTGATAACACACTCGTAAATTATAAGTTTATAGAATAGAACGGCCTTTTGTGTACAACGTTTGTACTGTTGCTTTTTTTATTGATGTAATTTCATATTATTATTTTTTTTTTAACTTCACGCTGTATTCCGCATATAGCAGGGTGGAAACCTGAGAACCTAGTGTTAAGACACAACGTTCCCTAGGAGTGGGAATCGAACCCACAACCTGTCGTGTTTACAGTCGCACGCTTGTGCCTCTGCGCCACGACAGGCGCTATCTCATATTAATATAATTATTTTTAAACAAATTCATTTATATTGTACGCGGTAGAAATAGGAGCGAGGGGTTAATAGCGAAGTCCCTATATAATCTATTAGATTTCATCCTGTTGAGAACTAAATGTTAATTTCTATTACGTATTTCAAAGGCAATAATAGGATATTTTGAAATTTTGTTGGTTGGCGAAGAAGGGCGAGCGTCAATGCTTTTTAAAGGGGCCCCTTAATTATACACTTCTATAGCAAGCCTCAAGCGCTGCTCCGAGCTCCTCTCTTTGCAATCACACGGTGAATACATGTTTTTATTTTTTCTAACACCTACATTATCTATAATATGAAAACTTACTCAATCATACCATTTTTTTACTTTTATGCCTCCACACCACAAGCGAGGCGTCCATACAACACTGTTCCTACCGGCTTACCTAACTTTCTAAAATACAAGCATGAGCTGGAAAATGTGGAACTTGATTTGTAATGAAGTTTGCAAAAAAACGACGACGACGAAGAAGTCAAGCAATGTGTGAGAGCTAAAAAAAAGTCGCCAGAAAAATTAGGAGCTAGGAAAATATTGGATATAAAATTGCAACAAAAATAAGCTCTGACATCTCAAACACCCTAAAAAAAGGTCATCACCAAAATTCGATCGTGAAATTACTAAATACCTTCATATCCTATACCGGCTTCCCAAAATATACCGACTTCGCTAAAAATTTGCGGCTTCCCTAAATAAATATGCCGGCTTCCCCAAAATATACACCGGCTTCTCTAAATTTACCGGCTTGCCTAACTAAAATTTTCACCCCTCGCCACTGCTCCACGGATTACTACTTCCACTACCCTACATCGCCTGGTTAAAAAGATACATAAACTTCAGATGGGATTTTTTATGTACATTTAACTGCACAACTGAAAAATATATTATATATTTTACAGTTTCCCGTTTTTCCGCGCATAGTAGTGTTAGTCAGGATGTACCTAGTGTCGAGACACTCCGATCTCCAATTTGAGACCTTGTATTTTAATTGACTCATTCATACCGCGCTTTATCTTACCAGAAAGACGAGATAAAAATAATTCAAATATAATTATTCTTCCGTACGCCTGTAGTGGCGCAGAGGCACAAGCGTGCGACTGTAAACGCGGCAGGTTGTGGGTTCGATTTCCACTCCAGGAAATTAAGTTTTTCATTTCCTGGGTTTAGTAACAAGGCGTTGAGTTAAACCACTCAACACGCAATGCTTCAATTCGGCAGAAAGTGAAGTGAAGTGATTCGCCAGATTGAACCCTCATCCTATCGCCTTTACAGTCGATGTTATCCCACTGCGACACCATGAACTTAATATTAAATATATTGTATCTAAGTATCGAGTATACAAATCTCCGAGCAAATCAGTGACATTTCACAAAAGAGAGAGTGGTGAAGGGTGGAGGGGAGAGGGGTGTGTAGGGGCGAGGGGTGTACAGTTACAGTTCGGATATTGCGCAAGTGGTCGTTAAGCTGCGTTTTATCGCGTACTCTATTCTCTACCGATAAATTTTTATTATTCACGGAGTTATTTTTCTTCAAGGCTGTTTGTATTTTTAAAGTATGCAATATGAGCGTGTACGTGT
Organism: Philaethria dido; assembly: GCA_033558755.1. Lineage (NCBI taxonomy): Eukaryota > Metazoa > Arthropoda > Insecta > Lepidoptera > Nymphalidae > Philaethria > Philaethria dido. Next base: position 61,479 of record JAKGSA010000699.1, on the reverse strand, counting down.
TCCTCGCCGCTACCGCTGTTCTGTGTGGTAAAGTTACGCACGTTGCTTGTTTACTTGCAGGTAGTTTAGTTCGTTGTATGTTGTACTTTCTTATGAGTTTACAAATAAGATTTTTTTTTTTACTTTTTATTAAAATTTATATAAAGTTAGATTTTTTTTAATTTATGTAATAAATAAAAGTTCTAAAACATCAAAAAAGAAATTGTAAAGTATCAAATTTAAAAAAGAAAATATAATTCGATATCTGACTCTTTGATTAATCATAAAAGAGGAATCAAAAATTATTTGAAATATTTTCACAAAATCAAAAAATATATTATATATTAAATTTACATGCAAGTAACTCTAACAATCAAATTGTAGGTCAGTCACAGAAACACGTCAGCCTCACGACACTAAAAAGTGATAAATTTATTAAAATAATTAAAGAAGATCTAAAACGCAACAACGATGACTACAAGGAGCGCACAGTTGGCAGTAACCACGTGACCGGCGCCGGAGCCGTACAAGTCGCTATTAAAACTGTTCCGCCCTCATCCTATAATAAACGTATTCAAGTAAAAGGTAACACTAAAAGCTTTAGGCGAAATAATGATCAATACTATGACATGTATGATTTTTTGGATCAACGCCCGATTAAGCAGAATACAACTACTAGAAATGTCGTCACCAAAACAGTTAAGAGATTGAGAAAGCTTTCACCTGGACTCAATTTTTTACCAAGTCTTAATAATCAGAGTATTATTAAAAAAATCAATGGAGTGACGAGTCCGAAGCCGTTCCCAAGTTTTATTCAAAGTGTTAAACAAAAACATATGCAAATGACTCAAGTTACCAACAAAAACAAAGTCGATAAATTCAAGGAATTCATGGAAAAAAACAAACAATTGTTTAAACAATACATTAGTAGTAAACCTGAGGTCCAAACCCAGAAAGCTCTACGACAAGATAGAGAAAATATCGAAAGAAATGTATTGGATGCTGTAAAAGACGACAATGACGGCGAGTTGCCGAATCCCGAGGTGCTGGACATGGCGCCGGCGCGCGGCGGACGCATATACCGACATCGCCTTAAGGTATGACATTTTGTTTAGCAAAGATAAAACTTGCGTTGCTTTACGTTGAGATATATTCCAAGAGGTGCGGGTTCGAGTCCCGCTATATTCAGATTTATAACATTTGAGCATATTTGATAGAGCTCATCTTTTAAAAGTAACCATCTGTCACCTTGCACCCTTTGTAAACAATGACATAGAAATACTTTCGTAGACTAGGTAAGTGCTACAACTGTGTCTCTATCCAAATATATCAATGTGTAATATATATAAAAACCACACAAAACCTAACTCGTCGTTATTCCGGAGCTGTATATCGCTTTTCATCAAACCTAATGTTACCATTTGGGAAGTGTTCTATAGAGACTAGACCTCAGAAAAAACATGGATTAATAATGGAACATATGGTTAGACTTTTAATATCTTTATCATATTATCTAGTTATTAACGCCTGTCGTCTCGCAGAGCCACAAGCGTGCGACTGTAAACGCGACAGGTTGTGGGTTCGATTCCCACTCCAGGAAATATAATTTTTCATTTCCTGGGTTTGGTAACTAGGCAAAGCGCGGCTGTGAGTACACTAGGTTCCCTCTGCCTAAGCTGTTATTTGCGGGATACAGCGTGAAGCTATGTATATATATAATCAAGTTGTGGTCGTCAGGGTCGTCTATGTCACCGTCACGTGCTGATGCCTGAGGGGCCCAAGTACAACAGCGCGGGCCAGTGGTACGTGCCGGCGTACGGCGCGGCTGCGGGCTTGCATGTGGGGGGCGGGGGCGGGGGGCACGTCGGGCACGGCGGCCACGTGGAGGAGCGCGCGGACGGCGGGGAGGCGCTGCGGGACTACGCGCGCACGCGCCGCCCCGAGCTGCTGCTGCCGCGCTGCTGCAACTGCTGCAAGAAGTCCGTGCTCGGCTGTCAGTGACGCTCACACTGACACTGACAGTCATATATACTGCGCGATGACAGTAACTGCGCTAAGGGTGTCGGAGTGACACTTGCGCATGGTGAAATGTCATCAGGATGTATGCTCCGCATATATTTGTTTTTTTTTGTATTTTTATTAATAAAAGTTGTAATAAATATATTTATTTTATAAGATATCATATTTTTTAATTTAATACATATAGAACGATCAATAACAATATAAAAAAATGTCAAATATCATATACAGCATCCGAATGTTGCAATTGTCACCTATTTTTTCATGATTTTTTGATGTCAACAAAGTGCTTATTATCTTGATCCTTAAGATTTATCAAGTAGTTTATGTAAGTATGTAACATTAACAACAGATTGGTTTTCTGCACTTCTTTAATGTACACTACACCCATACCTCGCTTTGCGTCGGGGTTACGTTCCAAAAAACACGACGCAAATTGAAAACAGATTTTCTATAGCAAACCATTTAATGATCGAAGATAGGTTCCAGGCTTACGAAAATATTACCTTTTAAAAATAAAATTGAACGAAGTAAAATTTTTCAAACAAAAATAATATATAATAAACGTATTTAATTAAGTAAAATAAACTACATATTCATTTAATTTATAAAAGTTTAATTAGAATTAATCACTGTTAGGTCGGCTTTCTTTCATAAAAAAATGATCCAATGTTTGTTGAACTGCTTTTTTTTCAACGTAAGATTGGGGAAATATTTATGTTTTTTATAAACAAAAACATAACGCAAACGTAACGCAAACGTAACGTAAACGTAAACTTTATATATGTAATTCTCTTTTTAAAAAAGCACAACACACTCCCTCACACTACTTAATTAAACTGAACTCTAAAATAAGCAAAACGAAGTGAAAATAAAATTGTATTAAATTTGCGTTGAGTTTTAGTTAGAAAGGGAATCCCTAAATTTGATAACATGGCACAATTACAAACAAAAGTGTTGCCATATTTTAGGAAAAAAAATTAAAGACTTGAATCCAAAACAACGCAACTTCGAAAATCTAACTACGCACAGTGAAATTCAGTAAAAATTAAGCAGCGACGCAAAACGAAACGACGCAATGCGAGGTATTGGAGTATATGTATAAACGCTAAATTTCACACTCCTCCGTCTGCAGTTTTCTTAAAAAGTGATACAAAGCTTTTTCTTCCCATACTAATATGATTATTCCCTCTAGTTATTTTTTTTTTTTTCGAATGATCCATGCTGTTGACCCTAGCGGTCTTTACAGCGACACCGGGGGGGTGAGGGAAGAGGGTGCTCAGTCCCTGCGAAATGCAAGCACTAACTGGCTGCTTGAGAGGATGCCGACAGGCGCAAGGGCGCCCCCTGCGGGGCTAGGACCTCGGCTTGCGCGAGTCGTGCGGGCGGGGAAACCCTCTAGTTATACTTGTTAAAAATTTTGCTAAGGAGTCACACCAACACGTGTGTGTGTGCGTGTTGTTACACATACATATCACATGTACGTTACATGTATGTAAGTGTGCTTGAGACATTTTTGAAGATGGAAAAAAAATAAAAACAGATTCTATTTTCTTCAGTTACCTTCTACTCAGATATGCCGTTAGCTAAAAACGTTGGTGTGACTCATAAAAGCTACAGAGGTCATTTTGCTCGTCAATTTTCGATGTATTTGTTATTCCAATCTCTACATTAATTTTTTTATTATGAATTCTAAATACACAAATATGGGGTAATTTTAAAAAGCAAAACTAACCAATATATAAATATTACAAAATGATTTTATTAAATTCCTTTATAATTTCTTAATCTCAAATAAGCTAATATACAGAAAAAAAAATTTAATCTACTATGATTACTACATACACTAAACCCATACCTAATCTTTATATACAAATTACTTAGAACTGTAGGACAAGCACATAAACTTGCGACAAAGTATTTGTATGGTTATCGAAAGAATTTGTATGGGAATTGAAAAGCGCCCCTACCGTGCGTAAGAGGAACTAAAGTTTTCCCATACGAAATTCTTTCGATAACCATACGAATACTTTGTCGCAAGTTTTCGTGTATGCCTTACTGAGACCTGGTCATTCCTAAATGCCTTGTTTTTAACAATTACTACAACTAGACGTATGAGGTACATTCTTATATTTTCGATATATAAAATATTATTTCGATATATATATGAATACGTGAAGTAAAAACTTTGGACCTCTTTCTACGAAAATTACGCGAACGGAGGAGCATGAAACTTGGCACACTTATAGTTCATATAGAGAAGGAGTACATAATGCTAACATTTTTTTTTAAATAATGCATAAAAAGTATATTAAATTAAGAAAAAAATGTTACACACACTATCATGTTAATATAAATTACCTAAAGACAACGCGTTGTTAACGCGTCAACGGGGACACTAGTATTTATAAATGAATGAGACAAAACAAAACACCACACTATTGACAATGTTTTATTATTACACTATAATATTACCTCGTAGTCGTCTGTCTCTCTCGCACACACTCTCGCCGTCTCGCTCGCACTCGCACACACACACGCACACGCACGCACGCACACACTCACGACGCAGTAGTTACACGGTAATAATTTACATAAAGTAATAGTTATATCATAGTATGTACAGTAGTTACGTTATCGACACCTCCTTACTAACTACGTTCTGTTAATGTTACAGTTAGACTGAATAAAGATATATACTTAAAAATTGTTTAAAAAGAGATACATACAGTAATACAAATACGCAAATTATCGTATGTGTTTAACTAACTGTCTAACGTCTGTCGTGGCAGGTTTTGGGTTCGATTCCCACTCCAGGAAATGGAATATTTAATTTCCTGGGTTTGGTAACAAGGCAAAGCGCGGCGTTGAGTTCCGCCACTAAGTACGCAATGTCTCAGTTCGACGGAAAGTGTGGAACGGAGTGTCTTAGCACTAGGTTCCCTCTGCCTACCCTACTATACGCGGAATACAGCGTGAAGCTATGTATGTATGTCTTTTTAAATATTTTTATGTATACAGTAATCAGAGAGAATTTGGCAGTATAGAAACACTCTATTCACCATTTGCTACCTAAACTTGAAACACCACTTTGTCATTATTATGTGACAGAACTGAATCCCACAATATTTCACCCGAGCGCAAAAAAATATCAATATAAAACCTACATAACATTATCCACCCTCACTCTAACATCAACAAACGCAGTTACTCCACGCCGCTCACGTCGCTCAAGCGGGCGTCGCTCAGGCACGCATCGCTCAGGCGGGTGAGCGGTGGGTCAGACGTCGCTCAAGCGGGCGTCGTTCAGACAGACGGGCATCGCTAGCACATGAAGAGGCGCCACACCCCCGCTCTCCCCCCGCCCCCCGCTCGTGCTCACTTGAGCAGGTCCACTCGCTTGGTCTCGAGTTCGTAAATGAGGAGGCGCCACACCCTCGCTCCCCCGCACTCCCCGCGCTCCCCGCTCACTTGTGCAACCCCGCTCGCTTGGCCTCGAGCTCGTAAATAAGGAGGCGCCACATCTTGACGACGAAGACCTCTGCCTCGTCGTCGAGCACCATCTGCACGTCGTCGAGGATGCCCTGCGGCGCGGAGCCGGCGACCACCTTGCTGCAGATGAAGTCCACGAGGGTGGGCTCGGGCTCGCCGATGTATTCGATTATCTTCTTGTTGATCCACGGACGGATCTTCTTCTCCATCAGCACATTGTCAATCTGTTAATTACAGAACAAATAATATATATGTAAAGAAAATACATTTCTTTTATTTTATTTTCTTTAATTATTTAGTAAAAGCTTATGTTACACAAAGGTTAACATAGATAACGCAATATTTACGCGATTATTATATTCTTATATCTGTAGTACTAAAGAAAAGGATTGCAAGTCTGTCAAAAACACGTAAAATTGGCGGCACACTATTAGAAATAAAAAAGTTTTAAAAAGGGAATTTGGAATTCAAATAATACACTTTAATCGCCGTTTCTTTATTTTTACAGGTAAAATAAAATTTTATTATAGGTAAATAAGTAATTATTTACAATATTACGTTTGGTGTTAAAAATAAATCTTTGTTTTTACAGAGCAACATGTGCTATTATTTCACCAATATTTCCCAATAAAAAAACACATTATATATATCGTTGGCAAATTGATAAAGGGACGTATCTGCAAATTTTGACATTTTGAGATAACTTCATTAAAGGTACCACTAGACTCTTCTCTATGAAGTTATGGGAACCCCCGAGCGTTTATTGCCTTCGAAACGCAAAGAGAAGCCTTGACCAAAGGACGTATCTGCCAGAGTTGCAGTTCCCGCAATGACAAAAGGATTCTTGATCAGTAATATCTCGAAACAACCAATTTGCAGATACGTCCCTTTGTCAATTTGCCAACGATATTATATAATACAAAAATCTAGTTTTAGTTCATTTTGTAACTAATATTAGTACAAAAATTTCCTTATTTACCCAAATTACTATTGCAATTAAATCATCACCTTTCATATCATTAAATATCATAAAATGCAAGTGATTGAGAATTGGATTCCCACTCGAAGCTATGATTATGAATACAACAATATTTTCATTTCCCTGCTTTGGTAAGGCAAAACGAGACATTGAGTTTAACCACCCAACACACATTACCTCGAGTTTGGATATAAATTAGGAAACAAAGCTGTTAAAAAAATAACACTTTTTCTATATCTATATATAAATATATGGAGCAAAAAGTTTGGATCCCTTTTTACGAAAATTACTCAGACGGAGGAGCATGAAACTTAGCACACTTATAATTTATATAACGAAGGAGTTCAAAATGATAATATATTTTTAAAATAATGCATAAAAAGTATAGCATTTGACATCCATGTTTATATAAAGTGACATATACGTCACTACGCAACGCGTTATTAACGCATTTCCGGGGACACTAGTTACACTAAATATACAAAATTGCGTTGTACCTGATCAGTATCGAGCTGGTACTGGAACAGCTGCTCCTTCTGTGTGGGTATCTTGTCGATGAGGCTCTTGATGTGTTTGCGTTTCTCCTCCGCACACTTGCTGTCTTTCTCCGACTTTTCTGATTTCTCCTTGTCGCTACTTTCACTCTTCTTCTTCTCTTTCTCCTTTTTGTCTTTACCTGTTTATATATTTAGTTTATAATATTATTGTATAACTGGGATTGAGAATTTGTTGAATTGAAATACACTAGTGAAAAACATTTAAGGATCACAAAAACAATTCCAAATATTTTGAGGTTATTCAAGTGGCTGTATTTTCGTCAAAAATGGTCGTACTGGAGTTCTAAAAAAAGCATTTTGAAGCTTAAAGTTTCTAGTTTTGACAACTTTTTTGTCTCATACTTTGAAAATCTAAGCAAGCCAGTGGGAATCGAGTTGTATGGACGCCTCGCCAATAGTGTAAGTACACGTACCTGCACGCAAGTCCCGTGCGTCTCTGGCGTCGCGCACGTCGTCGTCGTCCGCGAAGGCCGCGTGCACGCCGCGACGCTCCGCTGCAGCACGTCATATATGTTAATAAATACTTTATTTCTACATATATACATACATAGCTTCACGCTGTATCCCGCATATAGCAGGGTAGGCAGAGGGAACCTAATATTAAGACACTCCGTTGCCCACTTTCCGCCGAATTGAAGCATTGCGTGCGGAGTGGTGGAACTCAACGCCGCGCTTAGCCTTGTTACCAAACCCAGGAAATAAAATTTTCTATTCCCTGTAGATTTTTCTTAAAAACTTCTGGATTTTCAATTAAAAACATTATAGATGTATATAACTAGAAGTGATACGTACGCCTCGTAGCGGCTGCGTCGTGCTGCGGGCTGTGCTTGCGGAAGCTGATGCTGATGGGCGAGCTGCCCGCGCTGGCGCCGCCCGCACCGCCCGCGCCCGCTGCGCCCGCCGCGCCGCCACCCGCCGGACCCGCACCGGCCGCGCCGCCACTCACCTGTAAATTTAGCCGTGGCGAGGGGTGAACATTTTTGTTAGGTTAGCCAGTAAATTAAGGAAAGCCGATGTATATTTACGGAAGCCGGTATATATATTTAGGGAAGCCGGTAATTTTTAAGGAAGCCGATATATTTAGGGAAACCAGTATAGGATGTATTTAGTAATTTCACTATCGAATTTTTGCGAGAACCTTTTTTTTTAAATCTGATATTATAAGATGTCAAGAGCTTGTGTTTTTTTGGCATTTTTTGGCCTATATTTCTGGCGACTTTTTTTTTAGCTCTAGCTTTGTTTTTTCGAGCTCCACATTTACCTGGCAAGCTTTTTTTTTGGTGGGAATCGAGTTGTATGGACGCCTCGCCACTGATAACTAACTATATTGGATATTGACTGGCAACACTGCTTAAAGTAACATGTCAAAATGTTAACTCCTTAATTCGTAATTGCTAATATGATTTTTTAATTAATTATTTACAGATAAAACTTTGCTAGAATCGCTATCAACCTGTTTATTATTTCCTCAAATTATATACTTATTTGTACACCATATTGAAAATCCTTAAACACTTTTAGTACTTTAAAAATAAAAATATTAATTTTTAAAGTGAAAATTTCTTTCGGTATATGGAATTTTTAAGAGAAAAAAAAAAGTCATTGAATCAATGTAATACCTAGCAACAATAACCGACATCCTTACTAATATTATAAATGCGAAAGTAACTCTGTCTGTCTGTGTGTCTGTTACGCTTTCACGCCTAAACCACTGAACCGATTTTGATGAAATTCAGTATGAAGATAGAACTAAACTTGGGAAAGGACATAGGATACTTTTTGTCGCGAAAAAAATGATAGAGGGGGTTGAAATAGGGGATGAAAGTATGTATGGAAGTTCCTTATTGTCAAACATAAAATCATGTAAGATTGTTTAACTGTTTACAACTTCACCACATAAACCACTTAACCAATTTTGACAAATAGTCCAGACCTTGGGAAAGACTAGAGGCTACTCCTTATCATATCGCGCCATATAACAGAATTTCACGCGGGCGAAGCCGCGGGCGGAAAGCTAGTAGACCATATATAATAAGTATATACTGATATTATGTATATATTATTATTTTTGAGGTACTACGACAAAATAACACGAAAGGAAGCTATAATAGTACTATTTTTTTAATATTTTATATGTTACGTTATCCTAGTACCATAATATGTTGTATGTATTTTTTTTAATCTAGTAAAAAAGCAAGATTTCCTGGTGATTGAAAAACACACATAATATCTTATCGGTTAATAATTATTTATATAAATAATAAAAACTATAAATAACTAGAAAGTTTACTAAGGATATTAAAGATCTCAATGACTTACGTGATATCGTTCGACAGAAGGTGGTCGCGGAGGCGTACTGCCGCCGTCGCTCTGTAATCATATATTATAGAATATTAACAAAAACGAGTACTATATTTACAACGTATTTGCTTCTTTACAAATAATACAACACAAATATAAAGTATGAACAAGTGACGCTCACATGCGAGGCGTGCGGTGCGCGGTGCGGCGTGTGGTGCGGCGTGTGTCGGCGCGCGCGGTGCCGGCGCGGCGGCGTCAGCGAGCCCGCGCCCGACGCCGCGTCCTCCGCCTCCAGCGCGCCCGGCGACGCGGCCGGGGACGCCGCCGCCTCCGGGGACTCCCCGTCGGCCCCCGCGCCCGCGCCGCTCGCGCCGCCCGCGTCCCCGCTGTCGTCCGAGTCGATGGGCTCCGCCTCCGTGGGCAGGTCGCGCGACGCTTGCGCGCGCAGGTAACGTTCGCGTTCGCGGGCCAGGCGCTCGCGCGCCTCACGACGGTCGCGCTCGCGCTGCCTCGCGCGCTGCAACTCGCGCTCGCGCTGCTGGTCGCGTCTCAGACTGGCGTCCACGAGCAGGCGCGGCGCGTAGAGGCGGTCGCGCTGAGCGGCGGCACGCGCGTAGGCGGCGGCGGCGGCGGGGTCGTCGGGCGGGCGCGCACCGTAGATGGTGCGTCGGAGCGCGTCGAGTTCGCGCTGCTCGCGCGCTCGTTCGCGCGCGTCAGCCTCGGCCTCGCGCACACGCGCTCCGAGTCGGCGCTGCAGCTCCTTGCCGCGGTAGTACTTGTGGTCGTCGCGCTCGTCGTCGTAGTCCTCCAGGAACTGCTTGAGGCGCTTGGCCTCGCGCTCGCGCTCCTCCTCCCGGCAGCGCGAGCGCTCGCGCGACCGCTCGTACTCCTTGGCCTTGCGTCGCTCGCGGCCCTCCCAGTTGCGCAGTCGCTCCTGGTAGGCGGCCTCCTTCTCGCGCGCCTTCTTCTCGAGTCGCTTCTTGTCGCGCGCCTCCTCCTCGACCTCCTTGTCGCGTCGCGCGTCCGCCTCACTGCGTCCGCGCGACCGCTCCCTCTCCCTGTCTCGCTCGCGTTCTCTATCTCTGTCTCGCTCACGTTCCCGCTCCCGCTCTCTGAAAACGACCAAACACAACACCCAAATTTATTCATAATGACATTATTTTATTTTTATAACCACTCCACAAGAACCACATTTCGAATAAGAAATCCAACACTAGTACTTCAAATGAATATGACAAAAAAATAACATATTAAAAATGAACTATATTAAAATACTAAAAAAAATCATAAATTTAACATTGGACGTAAATAAATGCCACTTAAATAAAATAAAATAAAATATAATGAAATATAAACCCGCCACTAAGCCGTGCGAGGTCGCGCGCTATCTCATAGCGTGTCCGTATATACGGATGTAACGTGACCACTAATGCCCTCACCATAACCACTAAACTACTTGTCATAGTCCAAAATCAATGAAAACAATAACACAAAATAACAAAAAAGAACGGAAAAGGGCATGAATAAAATCTTAAATTCTTTAATTTACTAATAAAAAAAGCAACACGTCATATTTCCCTAGACAATATTTCCCACAATTTTAAACTGAGTTTAGTAACCGATATAGTAATAAAGTTTGTTACGACCGCTCTACGCTATAACTACGACTATCGCTAGAATTATACAACTCGTGCGATAACTGCTTGAGATTAACCGCATTGGAAACATTCTACAATAAATGTATTCTAGAGTAATCTCAACGACGAAATATATAACTTAAGTTTGTGATAATATTAAATATACTGTTGACGCGTTAACAACGCGTTGTCTTTAGTAACGTGTATGTCACTTATATAAACATGGATGTCAAACCATGGTAGTGTGTGTAACATTTATTTTATGAATTTAATATACTTTTTATGCATTATTTAAATAACACATTAGCACTCTGTACTCCTTTTCTATATAAACTATAAGTGTGCCAAGTTTCATGCTCCTCCGCCTGCGTAATTTTCATAAAAAGGGATCCAAGTTTTTGCTTCACGTATTTATATATAGATAAAAAAAAAAGAACTGAAAAGTGTAAAATTTGGCATATTTAAAATTCATTTACAGCCAGTATTTTTTCATAATAACGCATTAGAATTCATAAAATTACTATTACACACATTTCGAACGTTTGGTATAAATATTTTTAAGGCAACGCGTTGTTTACGCGTCAGCGGGACCTCTAGTTATGTAGTAAATATTATTTATATATTAATACGTGAAAGAAAAACTTTGGAGCCATCTTTACGAAAATTAAGTGGACGGAGAAGAAGGAAACTTGGCACATTTATAGTTCAAACAGCGAAGGAGTGGATTATATCTTTTTAAAATAATGTATAAAAAATATATTAAGTTAAAAAATATATGTTACACACACTACCATGGTTTGACATGCATGTTTATATAAAGTGACATATACATTGATAGACAACGCGTTGTTAACGCGTCAGAAACTCTAGTTCAAATAAATTATTAATTAGGTTATTGATTTGCATTTCTCCAATACCAATACCTTGCATTGCGTCGTTTCGTTTTGCGTTTTTTTCGAAGTTGCGTCGCTGCTTAATTTTTACTGATTTTCACTGTGCGTCGTTAGATTTTCGAAGTTGCGTTGTTTTGGAGTCGAGTTTTTAATCTTTTTTTTTAATTTTTTTTTCCTAAAATATGGTAACACTTTTGTTTTTAATTGTACCATGTTATCAAAATTTGGGGATTCCCTTTCTAACTAAAAATCAACGCAAATTTAATACAATTTAATTTCACTTCGTTTTGCTTATTGTAGAGTTCAGTTTAATTACGTAGTGTGAGGTAGTGTGTTGTGCTTTTTTAAGAAGAGAATTACATATATAAAGTTTACGTTTACGTTACACGTTTAAATGAATATGTAGTTTATTTTGTTTAATTGAATACGTTTTTTGTATATTATTTTTGTTTGAAAAAAATTACTTTGTTCAATTTTATTTTCAAAAGGTAGTATTTTCGTAAGCCTGGAACCTATCTTCGATCATTAAATGGTTTGCCATAGAAATTCTATTTTCACTTTGCGTCGTTTCAATTTGCGTCGTTTTTTTTTTGGAACGTAACCCCGACGCAAAGCGAGGTATGGGTGTACAGGCATCCCTCGTATAACACGATTAATTCGTACCTTGCTATATCGAAACCATGTTATACGAGACAAGGTATACCGTGTAGTATCGAGACCTTGTCTTGTGTTATATCGAAACCGGGTTATACGAAACCTTGCAATAGTATAAATAAAGGTAATGTGTACCGTGTTGTATCAAAACCAAATCTTAAGATGTAAAATTTTATGATAGCTGAAATTTCGCTCCAAATACTACATAAATGAAAAAGGAAGTTACCTTGAAGTTTTTATTAAGAAAAATAAGTTAAATTCAATTTTATGATGAAATACAAAAATTTAAAAATACAACAACAGGCAACATTTTTTCTAATTCCCCTTTATTTTTGAATATTGTCCGAAACTTCGTTTAAATTTAATAATTTTGCAATCGAAGTAGGCTTTCCTCCGCTTTTTATACGATCTAAAATTCCAAAATTTCTTTTGAGTGAAATAAATTTTCGTTAAATTTTTGCTTCTTGATCTTGTCAGACATTATCTAAATTTAGGGTCGAAAAAAATAAAAAAATTTACAATAAACGTTACAATTAAAACCTCATTTTTTATATACTTCAAATTAAAATTATTATGCACTTATAAACTTGCAAAAGAAGGCTTTTTTACAATGTACTTTTTACTTTACTTTCTAAAATGTCAAAAACAAAGCAATCTAAAACTTTATCAACTTCATTTACAAAGGACAAAACGCATATGTACTTTCACTACTCAAAACGAAATGAGATATTTTTTATAGCAATTAATTTGGGGTATTCCCCTTAAAGAACGGAAAAAAGGTCAAAATAATAGCAATTCTTGTACTGTGTAATATCGAAAGCGTGTTCTACAAGTACCGTGTTGTACGAGGGACGCCTGTACTTGTATATAATAAGTATGTAGTGAGTGTACTCACCTCTCGCGGTCTCGTTCGCGCTCTCTCTCCCTCTCCCTCTCGCGCGCCTCGCGTTCTCGCTCGCGCATTTCTCTGTTAACGACATGCTTCATTAATTTCAGTACCAAGTGAATGACATACTGTACAACATATAGGCGAAACTATAGGGTATAGATAGTTAAAATATGGCATATACGCCTTGGAAAGTTCACGGGAGCACTAAGAGAGGGTCTCTCTAAATGAGTCACACCCAACGTTTTTAGCTAACAGCATAAGTAGAAGGCAACTGAAGAAAATAGAATCTGTTTTTATTTTTTTCTATGTTCAAAAATGAGTGAGATATGTCGCGTTAAAGTGCAGCCTCGGTCGCGCTAGTAGCGCTACTGTGTGACGTCACGTGCACACTTACATACATGTACGTTGTAACAACACACACACACACACACACAACCGCCACATGACATCACCAGCCGATATCGACGGAACGCAAATTTTAAAAATGTTCAAAGTTTAAGAGGCTGTAATTTCTGAAATCCTAGCCCGGTTTCGATGAAATAAAAACTATTTTTATTTGCAAGAACAGGCGCATTTAATGCATTCACTTTTTTAATAAGATTTAGATGTGTTGGTGTAACTCATTCTTACTTTCCTTCTCCTTCGAAGATAAATTACTTAATAAAAAAAGACTAAGAAAAAGAATAGCATACAAACATAACTTACTGACAAAATAAACTTAAAAGTGCTTACCATGAAAAGCATGCATTTTAGATATACCATTTTATTTAAGCCTGGTGTCTAACTTTCACTTCAACAAGTACAATGAATCAATTTCGCTATAGTATAATACTATTGTTTTACCTCTCCCGCTCGCGTTCTCTCTCTCGCTCCCGCTCGCGCTCGCGTTCTCTCTCCCTCTCCCTCTCGCGGTCGCGCTCCTCTCTCTCCCGCTCGCGCTCCCGCTCCTTTTCCCGTTCTTCTCGCCGGTCCTTGCTCCTGGAAAGTGATCAATTATAACTTTATAAAAGGTAACAGTTATTACATTAATTTAAGACCATCGTGGCGTAATGGGACATTGTCTAATTGTAAGCCCGAGTGATTGCAGGTTCAATTCCATAGCAGATTCAGGGAAAAGATTACATTTCGATTATTTTTTTTAATTTTATCGCTCTGATAAGACAAAGCGCGACGTTGAATTCCGCCACTCAATGTTATGTCTCAATTCAATTCGGATAGAAAATGGAGAACGGAGTGTCTTGACACTAGGTTCGCTCTGACTACCAAAGTATTCGGGAAAAATTAAAACTGCCATAAGATTGAGTGTAACAAAGGTACACCTTCAATGTATAGGGATGACGCACCTGGAGTGACTCCTCCGCCGGCGGTCCTTATCTCTGTCGCGCTCGCGTTCCCGCTCGCGCTCCCTGTCGCGTTCCCGCTCGCGCAGCCTGTCCCGCTCGCCGTCTCGCTCGCGCTCCTTATCCTTCTCTTTCTCTTTCTCCTTGTCTTTATCCTTATCCCGCTCACGCTCTCGCTCGCGGTCTCTGTCGCGGTCGCGATCGCGCTCACGTTCCCGCTCGGGCTTGTCGTCGCGCTTGCGGCGCACCACCACGTCCGCCTCCTCCTGCGCAAGCGTCACGCGTCACCCTCCGCCTCGAGTGGTACCAGTTCGAATACTTCACGACAACGTTCACGATAACTCAAGCACGAAATCTACGAGCGGTAACTTGCCTCTACTACAAAGTGTAGATTTCGAGAAGCGAGTAATCGAGAACGCGACAAACCAACAAAAATATCGAAAGACAAATCAAATATAATAGTATAGGACGTCGGGACGGCCGGAGCGCGTCGACGTTAGCACCCGTACAAAATTAAATAATAATATAGGCCGCTAGTTCCGCCGCTGCACCCGCTCGGGCGGGTCGCGGGTTCGAAGCCGGGGAGAGGATGCAGCGGCGGGCGGCAGTAAGTGATACGAATGTCTCATACGCTGTGTGGCGGCGACTGGCGGCGACGGCGGCGGCTGGCGGCGACGGCGCGGCGCTGCTCCTCGTGCGGCCGCTACCGACCACGCGCGCTGTCACTTTATGTTATCTTTTTGTTTAACTTTAGAAACGACCACTAAAGATTTATTTTAAAAACATCGAGGCCATTTTGTGGCAAAAAGGTAAGGCTCGAAAAAAGGAACGAATCAATAACTGTAGCAACGCGGGCGACGTCGGTGGGCTAGTCGCTCGTTCACAACTCACAATATGAACTGGCGACTGACGGCAGCGCCCGTCCACACACATGCTTCCCTTGTTATAATTCCCGCTAAATACTCTACCAAGACTCATTCTAACAGTTTTGAAGCAGTATGCGTGTCGACGGGTCGTATGCCTGTTTTACATAATAATAATAATATATAATAATATACATAGATATATAAATCTAAGCTAAATATATTTAAATCAGTGTCAACGTTGAATGATACTGTAGTCGTATAGAGTGAGCCAGACTGTGGCGTGTATGTTTATGAATGTATATATGACATGACACGTATCTGTGGAATGTTTCAGTTACTTGTGACGTCATTTGTCATATACTTTCACAATGTTACCAACCAGATTGTTTTCAAATACTATTTAGATGGTAAACGAAACATTCCGTCATAAATTGGTTAAACTAAACTTAAATAACAAGAATTATTGTTAAATTAGAATAAAGTAAGTATGTCTTTCAATTTAAAAAAATAAAAAAGTTTAAAAAATGCATACAGTTCAATGTATAAGTAATATCCTCCGTCGCTTGTGTAGCGAACACGCGCCCTTGTCGCACTTCATGTATCTCAAATACCTAACAATTTACTTTGCGAAACAAAAAATCACACGATATGAAGTAAACACGTAATTAATACTTGGTAAATAAATGATAAACTACTCAAATAAGAAGACATTTTGAATTAGACACTTATTAATCAAAAAATACTTTATTCGAATAGGCTAATACAAGTACCTTCGAATTGTCAGTTAAAGTGAACATGTCAGTATTGTCAGTCCTACAAGCTACCACTCTTTCGAAAGCAGTAGGGCAAGTACGAAAACTTGCGACAAAATATTCGTATCGCTATCGAAAGAATTTATATAGGAATTGAAAAGCGCCACTAACGTGCGTAAGAGGAACTAAAGTTTTCCCATACAAAATGCTTTCAATAACAATCCGAATCGCAAGTTTTTGTGCTTGCCCTACAGTTCTAATGAGAAAGGCAAGCTGGAAACTCGACAGCCGCTCTTTTAAAACATTTTTTTTAAATATAACGAATCAGATGTATCCCGGGGCTAAATATAGCATAGCGTGGTAGTGTATCGACAAGTGCGCGTGCGCTGCGCGGCGGAGAGCACTCACCCGCGTCGGCCGCGCCCGCCGCGCCCCGCACCTACCGCAAAGCCAGCCTTAGCGACCACGCCCGCCCCCACGCACCCCCCACCTACACCCCCACGCACCCCCTACACCCCGCACTACCCTACCCCCACACCCCTGCCCCTACAGACTGTATGTGACCACGTGATGTAACAAACAACCGCCTTTTCAAATATGACGCTCATAACAATGTTGTAATTTTCAAAGTATTTCACTAGTTTAATCGCTGAACTTCATACTAATAAAATAACTAAGAGAATAAAACAATTTAAAATACGCATCGGTATGACACAAACCGGCAAGCAAGTGCCAGTAAATAGTGATGAACCTATTTTTATATCGATACAATATTATACCAGTGGCGAGGGATTAAAATTTTAGTTAGGCAAGCCGGTAAATTAAGGGAAGCCGGTAATTTTTAAGGAAGCCGATATATTTAGGGAAATCGGTATAGCATGTCAAGGTATTTCGTAATTTCACTAAACAATTTTGGCGACGACCTTTCTTTTTTTAGCTTTCACACCTTGTTTGACTTCGTTTTTTCGAGCTCCACATTTTCCTGGCGAGCTTTTTTTTTAGGTCTCATACTTGTACTTTGAAAAGTTAGGCAAGCCGGTGGGAATCGAGTTGCATGGACGCCTCGCTACTGATACATACATACATAGCTTCACACTCTATCCCACATATGGCAGGGTAGGCAGAGGGAACCTAGTGTTAAAACACTCCGTTCCCCACTTTCCGCCGAATCGAGTCATATAATTATAATTTTCTGTTTCAAATATTTTAAAAATGTATATTAAAATAACTTTTTTATACTAATAATATAAAAAAATATTGCATAATTAAACCATTCTACCTATATAACCATTCTCCGGTAACTTAACACACGTTATGAGACAATATCTGAATGAAATAATATGTTTAAGGAACGTAAACCTTTTTGGAAAATATATAATTTTTTTTTCTTGTTACCTATTGTCACAAATTATTTATGTTGTTAGCATTGTTGTAACAAGTGTATAATAATTTCGACGTAGCTTGATATAGAACGCATGGCTTAGTGGTCAGAGGTCGGACGGTAGCCAAGAGGCGCGGTATCGAGTCCCGCTGCGTTCAAAAGTTTATACGTTTTCTAAATATGTTTTTCCGTTTAAAACTTCAAAAATATACGTATGTTTTGTCATCATTAAATTTAAGCTATTTGTTATTGTTGGACATAGAATTTAGAATTTATTTTATTATAATATCGATGTCGAAATAAATATAACACTGGATTCGCAAGTAGTAGTGTCCCCGTAAATGCGTTAATAACGCATTGCGTAGTGACGTATGTGTCACTTTATATAAACATGGATGTCAAACCATGGTAGTTCACTACGCAATAGGAGAGGAGAGGCACTACTTGCGAATCCAGTGTTTTATATATTTCGATATAGAGATTACAATAAAAATAAACTTTAAATTCTATGTCCAACAATAACTTAAACTTGATGATGACAAAATATACGTATTTCATTACGAATTGTATATTCAAACAGTCGATACATTTGCGCACAGAAGTCATCTTCTAAAGAACCTTCACAATTGTGTGAATGAAAAATATTCGAAATGTTTGTTACATCACTGGAAGGCTACACTAATATCCATTAACTCTTTAAAATGAAGTTAAAATCTTTTTTTTTACCTTATTGCAGTTATAAACTAATATATTTTTTTATTTCATAACATAAAATAGATATTTTTTTTTATTTTCTTGACGACATAAATTTCAATGTATTCTCGTCCTACGCACCAAACTTCTAGAGCGTCCCTGCGGGTGGGGTCGTGTCTAGGGGGGGTGGCGGGGGGACAGGGGGAGTACGGGGAGCTGGGGGTGTGTGAGGGAGACGGGACGAGGATATCAGGTGAGGAGTATTCGCAGGTGGGTGGGAGGGAGACGGCATGCGTGTGTTACCTTCATGCTCTCGCGGAACTTGCCGATCTCGCGATGTATGACGTCGCGCTTTTCCTCTGAGATGTCCGCCTCCTCCAGAACTCGCGCTGTCTTAGAGATGGCCTCCTCTGTAAATATAAACACTCATTTTAGACCATACAAAACGAGGGGTGAAAATTGTAGTTAGACAAGCCGGTAAATTAAGGGAAGCCGGTAATTTTTAGGAAAGCCAATTTTTTTTAGGTCTATAAGATGTCAGAACTTGTTTTTTTTGCACTGAATTTTATGCCCAATATTTTCCTGGCGAGTTTTTTTTTTTAAGTCTCATACTTATACTTTAAAAAGTTAAGCAAGCCGGTGGGAATCGAGTTTTACGGACGCCTCGCCATTGCATGTCAGTCAACTAATATTGACTACCATACTCTATAGATTATATTTTTATTTAAATTGTCATGTAAATTTGAACCACTTTTGGCAGCGTCTGAATAAACTAAAATACAACATATACCTTTAATTTTGATGATCATTTATATGACATATATAGTCAATATCGTTGTTAAACCAAAATGGCCGCTATAATAAAATGGCGGATTATATGCTTTTGTAAAAACCATTCAATATGGGTATCAAATGAAAGAGCTTAACTTATAGAATACAATGCTCTATAAGACTTATTTTTAAAAATCTTTTTATTTATCAATATATATAATATATTCCATAATACGTTCCTATATTTATGAGTATAATGACTGCACAAGGCGAAAAAAGTATGCAGAAATAGTCCTTAGTGTTAGGGGCTCCATTTTCTTTAACTACCCCTATCGATATACAAATACGTGAAGTAAAAATGTTCGATCCCTTTTTACGAAAATTACACGGACGGAGGAGCATGAAACTTGGCACACTTAAAGTTTATATAGAGAAGGAGTGCAAAATGCTAATATTTTTTTAAAAATAATGCATAAAAAGTATATTAAATTAATAAAATAAATGTTACACACACTACCATGCTTTGACATCCATGTTTATATAGTGACATATACATACATTGCTAAAGACAACGCGTTACTAACGCGTCAACGGGGACACCAGTAAGTTTAAATGTGTATATATAGTGTGTATACCTTTCTGCAGCATCTCGTAGTTGTTGATATCGTCTTGGTAGTCGCGGTACAGCTGCTGCAGGCGCCGCTCCGCCGCCTCGTCTAACGCGCGTTGCGCCGCGTCCAGCCAGCCCTCGCCGCCCCCCGCCGCGCCCTCGCTCTCACCGCCCTCCGCGCTCCCCGCGCCCTCCCCTCCTCCACCCTCACCACTGCCCGCCATGCGCGACCGCTGCTCCGCTGGAAGAAGTAACATACATACATAGCTTCACGCTGTATCCCGGATATAGCAGGGTAGGCAGAGGGAACCGACGTGTTAAGACACTCCGTTCCCCACTTACCGCCGAATTGAGGCATTGCGTGCTGAGTGGCGGAACTCAACGCCGCGCTTAAAGTAACATACTAAATAATAGCAAAACTAACGACGCAATAACAGTAAAGTAGGTAAATACACAACAAGTAAGAACAATAAATGTCACTTTCCATTAAAAATTGTCAAAAAAGTTTGATGAGTAAAACTACCAAATGCTTAACTCCAAAAGTTCTTAGCCTACTCCATAAAAACCTTAAATAAATATATTTATATTTTTAATGATACTTTCCTTTCCTCTAACTTACTAAATATGCAACAAAATGACATTTCAAACTGACAGTACTTAACTTCTAAAATAACTCATATACTTCACCTTATACTAGTTATGTTAATATTCATTCCAACAGATTATTTAATAACTCTAACAAGACACTAGTTACTTTCTAAGCTTATTATTTTTTTTTTAACTTCACACTGTATCCCGCATGTAGCAGGGTAGGCAGAGGGAACCAGAGAACCTAGTGTTAAGACACTCCATTCTTTTTCAACAATTCCGTTTCCCACTTTCCGCGGAATTGAGGCATTGCGTGTTGAGCGGTGGAACTCAACGCCGCGCTTTGCCTTGTTACCAAACCCAAGAAATGAAAATACTAAATTTTACATTTACTATTTGGATTTTTATTCTGGAGTGGGAATCGAACCCACAACCTGTCAAGTTAACAGTCGCACGCTTGTGCCTTTGTGCCACAACAGGCATTATTTATTAGTTAATATTATTTATTATGTATATATTTATTTATTGTTATTATTTTTTTTTAGTCTTATAAGTGTTTTTTTTTAATTTGTTTGTTATTTTTTGCACCTTAATGTTTCGTATACATGAAGTCTATATCTGAGGTTACCTGTAAGAGATCACTTACAGCGATAAGGTCACCTTTGGATGCTGCAAATTTGTTTTTATATGTTCCTTTGTACTTGTTTTTCTCTTTTGTCTGTGCAATAAAGAATTTATCTATCTATCTATCTAATTTCAATAATATAATAGGAAATCTTAACAAAAAGTATACTCTATAATCCATTAATAATTTGAAAAATCATAGAAAAATTAGCAACACTCACTTTTGTATGTATCAACTAGAGCCTGCATCTTCCCATCCGTACGAGCCAACAGCTTTTTATCGGCAAGTGGTCTCTCATGTAACAGTCTGACACAACGGAGAGCCGCCTCAGGGCCCGCAAACTCACAGAAACCAAATGTACTGACTCTCTTCCAACTGACAACTGGGCCACATGCTCCTAACACTGCACGGATCATTGCATCTGGTGCACGACTTGATATGTTGCCTGGAAATATATAAATATTATCTAAAATATACAAGTATAAAGTTAAATAGCCAATATGCTAAATACGTTGAATGTTGTGACACTAAGTTTAGTATACAATACTCTCTTTTAAAAATAATGTGAAAACACACTACTCTCTGTTGTTATCGACATTGAATTAAAATTATTACTTACCTATAAAAACTGTAACTGGTGTTCCATCTGTATCTTTGGCCCCATTGGCAGGTCTTGATTGTGGCCTCTGAGCAGCTTTGCCTCCTGCATTCTGTGCAGGGGCAGGCAAAAGGGCATTACGCCCACTGCCCACAGCACCACCACCATAGGCACCTACCATTACCTGTAATGAAAATTATTAAATTATAAGCAGAATATTTGTAATATATCTAATTTAAAAAGAAAGAAAATAAAATATAGCACCGTCTCTTGCTTATGCAATTTTAAAATCCTATCCTACACAACTATATAATTATAGTTATAAAAAAATTAGCATTTTAAAAATAATTGGTAGAATAAAAAATATACAACGGGCAATGCAAATAACTTTTAAGCTTGTAAATCACTATACAGCTAGGAATGTTTGTATTGAAGACACTAGAGTCCATCATATTTGTATTTTAGAGGTAAAATAGTGAATATACAAATAACGTACATTTTTAAAACCTAACCTAACGTTTGCTACAGCTAAAATTCTCAATATAATCTAGTAAGATAGGTTAAACAGTGTTGTCAGAAAACCGTGTAACATACATGCGTCGCCATGGGCATGGTGACCACTCCCGGCGGCATTCCGTAAGGCACGAGAGGCGGTCGAGGTGGGAAAGACATCGCACCCCAGACCTCGGTCGCGAGTAATCACAATCTCATCCACTGTTCACTGTTAGGAAACGACATACACGTACACAGATAACTACCAGTCTTTAACCTCATATATACAACGAGTGTCAGCCTTCACGTACTTAAATGTTTAATTTATTATTTTAATGTTGACTAGCTAAGTATGTGAGTTATTTAACTAATAAAATAACGCTTCGGTTGCACCGACATCGACATTACAAATCAAATCGGCCATATTTTCAGAGCACAGATTATCGCAGCTCGTTAGTAGCCACAGCCCACAGCCTACAGCTGTGTACTCACTGTAGTACCACAGATTATACAACCGAGGTTGCATTATTAAATCGGTAATGAATATATAATTTAGGGTAAAAAAGGATTTTTATGTCCTAAAAATAAATAATACAAGTAGTTTTTTAATATATAAATTAATTTTTAAATGTAATGTTTTAATTTCTTTCTATAATTCATCTATATAGGTAAATACAATATGCGGACACTGAAATAGTATATTTTTTGTTTTTTTTTTATCCCACTTTGCAAAGTTTCTATAGGGTACTTAGATTCTAAATTATAATTAAAAGTTATTAATAACTGCTAACTGTATTTTTATAGAGCCACAAGCGTGGGACTGTAAACGCGACAGCTTGAGGGTTCGCCAATGCCTCAATTCGGCGGAAAGTGGGTAGTGGGGAACGGAGTGTCTTAACACTAGGTTTCCTCTGTCTACCCTGCTATATACGGGATACAGCGTGAAGCTATGTATGTATGTATTTATGTATTTTGATTTTACATATTTAAAAATATATATTTTGGTTTGAATGTGTTATAAATAACTTGAAATTGGGTATAAAAGCAAAGAAATGTTTTAAAAATATAAGTAATATTTATTTCCATATAAAATATTTCATATTGTCATTATATTGACACACTACCGGTCGTTATTAAAAACAACAATATATTTTTAGAAAACGTATAAAAATTTGAAAGCAGCGGGATTCGAACCCACGCCTCTTGGAAACCGTCCAAGCGCTCTGACCGCTAAGCCATGCGACCGCTATGCTATACCGGATATAGGACGCATGGCTTAGCGAAATTCTGCGTCGAAATTCTTATACACTTGTTACAAGTTATTTATGTTGTTAGCATCTCTGTAGAGATTTTTATAAATTTCTGGTACCCGAAGATCATTTCAAAGAAACAATCGTTTGGCAAGAGAGAATGCTATTTATTAAATATTTTTGATAGTTTTAAAATGTTATTCACACACTTAGGAAACGAAATACATTTTTAGAAAACGTATAAAAATTTGGTTATGGTTTCTAAGAGGCGCGGGTTCGAGTCCTGCTGCGTTCAAATTTTAAGTTAAATTAACAATGACAGACACTCAGTTCGTGTCCTTTTTCATATTATTATTGTTTTTATCATAAACTTTACATTCATATATAAAAGATTACTTAGAACTACGGCTAGGTGATGCCTGAGCAAGTTTTTGTATTCCATATCGTACCTACAAGTACAATTCGAAGCACGTATTTTCTGTATAGTCTGTAATTACTAAAAAATCGTTGAAATTGCAACGATTTCACAACATGGCCCTGAGAGAGAGCATTAAACACAATATAAAAATAAATAAAATAGCCATTGATTCATATACGAGGTGCGTTCATAAACTACCGCGTATTTTGAATTTTCGCGGGTTACGTATATTCGAATTTCGAATATACGCAACCCGCGTTACGTATTTTCCAATTTACCTATTAAAAAAATGGAACAAAGAACCTTTTTTTTTCTCCGTGGGGAAACCCAGTTGCGGGTAACCGCACTCTGGGAAGTGCTATGCGGTTTATGTGAGACTTATGATTAACATCCTACTCACTAAAACCCCACGGTAGTCCATCAATCTGCATCTTCCGAGGCCATGGGTACATTGTCATACTCTACCACAACCTCGAGGAACAAAGAACCTGTATCAAATTTTATGTGAAAAACGAAATTAAGTGCGAATGCATTCCGAATGCTAACTGTGGCATACGGAGAAGTTACGTTTATCGGTGGTACAAAATGTTTTCAGAAGGCCGAGAAAATGTGAACAACGAAGAGCGTTTTTTCGAGTTTTGCTTACAATTTTTTTGTTTGCAGGGGCGTGGTGTATCATGAGTTCTTGCCACAGGTAGAACGATGAATAAGGAATATTACCTACAAGTTATGCCCAATTTGCGTGATGCAATCCGCCAGAAACGCCCGAATTTGTGGACCACGATAACGCCCCTGTTCACACATCGCTGCTTGTAAGCTACTTCTTGTTCAAAAACAGCACATGAATGATACCGCAGCCACTGTATTCCCCAAATCTGGCCCCCTGTGACCCCTGTGTGACTTTCTTGTTCCCGAAACTGAAGAGGCCCATGAAAGGACGACGCTACGCCAAGATTGAAGAGATAAAAAATAATTCAAAAAAATATTTTTTGAAGTGCTTCGAAGATTGGAAAAAAAGTTGGCACAATTGTATAATATCCCACGGGGATTACTTTGAAGGGGACAAAATAGATATTCACGAATAAATAAATAATTTTTGAAAATACACAAAATTCGCGATACTTTTTGAACACACCTTGTACTACTAAAAACAATATAATTGCAGATTATCATTGACTAGACAAATGAACCCATTGTTAAGTTATATAAGTTATAGACATTTCTATTTGTATTCTGTTTCACGTTGTTCCAGCATATCAGGGTAGGCAAAGAGTAGTGTTACTTGTCGTTCTCCCCTTAACGATCGAAATATTGTGTGTTGAGTGATGGAACTCAACACCACGTTCTATTTATTTGTACCAGAGAAATACGCCTGTCGTGGCGCAGAGGCACAAGTGTGCGACTGTAAACGCGACAGGTTGTGGGTTCGATTCCCAATCCAGGAAATTATTTTTTTCATTTCCTGGGTTTAGTATTTAACGTTGATGATGTTGAATTCCGCCACTCAGCACGCAATGCTTCAATTCGGCGGAAAGAGAGGAAAGGAGTGTCTTTAACACTAGGTTCCCTCTGCCTATCCTGCTATATGCGGGATACAGTGTGAAGCTATGTATGTATGTATGTATGTGATGTATGTGGTTATGAACCCATTGGTTATAGGGGCAATGCCTGGGGGCGGATAACTCCAGACTTCCGGGTCATTGCATTTACAATCGTGACGCTGTTTCGCCGCTAATTAATATATATATTTTTGTGATAGATATTTCATAGGTAGATCATTGTCAATGTATGTTGAGTTCCACAACTTCTTTAAGTGGAGTATTAAAATTGTTGTTAGTTCAAGCGATACTAACTAAATAATTTGTAATGTATTTTCTCCAAAATTTTGTTCTTTTTTATGAAGCTACTATAATATATTATACATTTGTCTATATTTACATTGCACTAATGTGATGCCATACACACTTAACATCAAGGCAATATATCACATGGCTTCAATTCGTATCCTAAAAAGTTATGGTATACATGTTTTATATTACATTAAATATCTTATAGGAATTTATTTAATAAGTTCCCGTCTGTTATTATTAGTGCGAAAGATATGAATATGTCGAATTTATGATAATATTTGTAACCATACAAGAGTCACGATCGACAGTTGCGATCAAGTTTATGTTGTGCGTACGTTCCACAATCTCGTTTCTCTCTAGCGTTCCTTCCCCTTTAATGTCGCCATCGTGGGTGTGGTATCGGGGAGAGTCGTCTAGCTGTCGCAGACGACGGCGGCCGAGCAGGTGCGCGCCCACGTAGCCGAAAGCGCCGCGGAGCGGCCAGCGCTGCCGCCGCCGCGCCCACCTTCGCGCCCAGCAGCAGCCCCAGCGGGGCCGCCTGCCAGCGCGCGCTTCCGCCAGCGCGCCGCTTCCGCGCCCCCACGCGCTCTGGCGCGCAACTGCCTGGCAGAGACCAGGTGCGCGCGCGCCGCCCGCATCGTCGCGTCGGCGGCCGCGTCCGTGCTGGCCGCCACCGCGTGCACGTGCTCGCGGTGCGCGAGCGCGGCCGCCTGCACGTGCTGCCACGCGTCGTGCAGCGCGCGCAGCTCGGCCTGCAGCGCCGCCCACCCGCGCAGCGCCGCCTCGCGCTCCTGCAGCGCCAGCGCGCGCTCCTCCACCTCGAGCTGCGCCACGTCCTGCGCGAGCAGCCCCACCACGCCCACCGATTCCACGGACTCCGTCGACGTGACGCTGCCCGCCACCTGCCCCGTCTCCCCCGCACTCTCGCCCGCACTCGCCCGAGACACGCCCGACACGCTCATGGGAGACGAGTCTGCCAGACAGTTACAAACATCGTTTACGTGAACACTAAATATTATCAACAAATTAAATTTTAAATCAACTCGTGATCAAATTCATGCAATAATTTCGCTTTACTTAAACGACACACGCCAGTCATTTTTTTTTAATAAAACAATGTTGTTTATACATAATTTCACAATTCAATTCACACTCTTGAAATAAACAAAAAATACAAAACAGACATTTAATTATTAGTTTTATAATTAAATAAAAAATGAAATAATCTTTCACTGAAGTGTTATGTTTACATTCCAAAAAAAAAATACTGTATACACCAATACATCGCTTTGCGCCGTTTCGTTTTGCGTTTTTTTTTCGAAGTTGCGTCGCTGCTTAATTTTTACTGTTTTGAATTCGTTACGTTTGCGTCACGTTTACGTTACGTTTACTTTACGTTTACGTTACATTTACGTTACGTTTACGTGGTGTTTTAGGTTATTAAAAACAAATATTTCCCCAATCTTACGTTGAAAAAAAAGCAGTTCAACAAACATTGGACCATTTTCTTATAAAAGAAAGCCGACCTACGACAACAACCACTATGGACACATCAGACAGTGATTAATTCTAATTAAACTTTCATAAATTAAAAGAATATGTAGTTTATTTTGTTTAATTGAATACGTTTTTTGTATATTATCTTTGTTTGAAAAATTTTACTTTGTTCAATTTTATTTTTAAAAGGTAATATTTTCGTAAGCCTGGAACCTATATTCGATCATTAAATGGTTTGCTATAGAAAATCTATTTTCACTTTGCGTCGTTTCAATTTGCGTCGTGTTTTTTTGGAACGTAACCCCGACGCAAAGCGAGGTATGGGTGTACTTTAACAATGAAATAATATGCGAATTTTTTGTTAACTTGTAAATGCGAAATTTTTGTTATTTTAAAACTTTTACACAATAGTAAAAAATATTTTATTAGTAAATTAAATATACAATAAAATAAAAATAATTAAATGATAACTTAAATTCGATCAATTTCATGCGCCTGCATTTAAAGGTATTATTACGGACATAAATATCACATATAGATTAATTATTTTTGTATGTAATTGTTCTGTAATGAGAAGCGCACAACATTTTACAACAATGAACAAATTCCACAAGCATATCTTTTCCCCATTAACACTGTCGCATGTGATAATCGGCAACTTTACAGAAAAGTTCCATTTTCAAATTGTTTCTTTTTTTTTAAAAAAAGAGAAGTGGTTAAAAAAAAAGTACAGTAACTTTTGAATTAAATTACGGTCATTATACTTATTTTGGTGCATATCAAAAATATAGATATTTTTAATATGATGAATGGCTCAAAAGGACTAAAGCGAAACATATAATGTCAAGCAGTATAGTTCCTAGCACAGTGTCTCACCGCCGCGCGCCGTGTGCGCCGCCCTCGCCAGCGCTATACAACTGCGCTCTATCACACCTACAACCACCACAAAACCTCACATATATTATAATTCAAGTAGACACTGAATCTGGCCCTTTATTATCTATATATATGTAAAGGAAAATCTTAGGTCATTTGAAAAAAAAAAGTTTAATTAAATTAAAATAGAAACTCTAGGACATATTTTGCTAAAAAAAAAATATATATCCTTATTTATATATATTTTTATGATAATAAAGGTCTTCAATATCATATAATTTGGTGTGCTTATCATTGTGACCCATTTGTAAATTCAATTTTAATACATCAAGACCTTTGCTCCTATTTGCATCATGAATGATCAATTATAATTTTAATTATTAAAAGTAAATAGTATCTATCATATTATGAGTAATTGACCATTTAAAGTATATTTATATTGTAATAATATATAAAATCTAACAAATGAACATTAATAAAAATACTTTACCTAAGTAATCCATAATAGCCCTCAGAGTAAGATCCCGAGAGCGCTGTGTGAGGCGGTCAAAGCTGGCCACGTCCTGTGACCTCACTTGTCTCCTCAGAGCCTCAAGCTCCCCCAAAAGTGACCGCAGCTGTGAGGCAACACGCCGAGCATGTGTTTGTTCTGTACGCATACGGGCGTACTGTCCTGCTTCTTCATACTGTAACAGGAAAGAAAATAAGTAAAAAAAATCTTTTATTTATTTTTATGATTTGGTAGAAAATAGTTAATATACACTGTGTAAAAAATTATATATAGATGTATATTATAATCATATAATCATAGTATATAGGTTTCCCAGTATATAACAATAAAAACATACATACATACATACATAGCTTCACAATATATCCTGCATATAGCAAGGTAGGCAGGGGGAACCTAGTGTTAAGACACTCCGTTCCCCACTTATATATAAATAAATAAAAATAAATAAATATTCAGTTCTGTGACAAATTCTCTCATCAAAAATTTACCAAATTAAAGTCTTTAATAATAGAAATGTAAAATTTACTATTGTTTTACGTATACTTTTTTGTATTATAATTCTGATGTTATATAAAGATATAACTTGTTTGTATTAGCCATAGTTAAAAAAACAAAAAATAAAATAATAGATTGAAAATTTCTAAATGCTTAACCTTGTTAGAAATATGTTATTTATAGAACTATTACTGACGTCAAGGACTGAAGATATTGCGCGCATGATTTTTCGTGTATTAAATTTTTTTTATTGCTACGTTCCAACTTACTGCATTTTTTCGGAATTAAACAGTAATTAAAATGAAAGTATTGGTACCTTTGTTATGTTTGTTTTGTGTTGACGTAGTAAATCTAAATGATGTGGTATAGCCACTTCATTAAATTTCGATAGCGATAACTCCACACGTTTTAGAGGCAGTTTATTTTCTTCATCCATATTTATTTTAAATTGTAAAATAATTTTATGTAATGCTATATGCTAACACTACAATAATAGTTTTGTTATGACTTTTGACAGCGTAGCATGTTACACAGTCACAGGTAACTCAAATGTCAACTGTTAACACGGTGGGCTGTGGCCAGTGTTGCCAACCTCAAAAAACTAAAAAACATCAACTAAAAAAACAGTAGAAAGCAGTAGGTACAGAAAAAAAAGGCAGATTTCATCATTTTGCTCATATAATTAGATAATATACAATTTCCTTAGTAACTAGAATTCACATACATTGGTAAATTTATAATCACAACAACAAAAAACAAAAATCAAAATAAAATTATATTTCAGATTCTTTTTCAATGTTTTCACACTCATTATTAGTAAAATATGTATGTTTGTAGAAACATACATATTTTTATTGAATTTCTTACGTTTTATTACGTAGTGGTAATAAAATACGGTTTTTTTGACGTGAAACGTCTTTAAAATCGCGCCGAAACATACGAGTACCAGGTTAAAAAGTGGACCGAACGAAAACGTCTATATCATCGTACTTTAATAATTACAAAACTTATAGTCCTGGAAACAAAAATGTGGTGTGATTATTTCACGTATATAGTCAGCTCTTTGTTATGACTTTGGGTCTGGGTCTGGGTAGAGCGGAGCGGCGAGGGAGGGGTACTGCGTTAACTGTGCGAAACTTGCGCTCTCACTCGTTTCTATTTATTTATTTTAATCTTTTACTTTAAAAGTGATTCGGTAACATAGACGTTTCACGTGAAAACAAAGGCTGTGTGCCCCAGCACAGCCCCACCCGATTGTTTTTTTAAAATTTTATGTAGAAACAGCTTATATAAACTATTATGATCTGAATGTAAAGTGCAACGTAATTATTATACGCCTGTTGCAATTTATATTTAGTTTAAATCACTAAATATTTACAAACTAACATATTTTCTTTTAGGTATATCAAAGACACAAAACAAAGTTATTCTATTTTACTTAAATATATTACATAACCCGAGGCACACTATAAATAACTTGAAATCAATTTTTCAGATGCTAAAAATAATGCAAAAATTCTTTTGCTATCAATTGACAATACATTTGTTATCTGTAACTAACCGTCAATAAAGATAAATGGTTAACTGTCATCAGTCAGTCAACACTAGCGGTCAACTAAGTCGTAGTGTATCTGTGCAACGATTGTGATTTGTAACCCATCAATATTATATGCTATAGAATTTTCTTTAATTTCAAATTGTAATAATAATAGTGTCAACATGAAAATTGTGTAGTTATCAATGTTTGTTTCTGGATGTTCTACTGACTGAGTAGACTCCATTAAGTATTAGTTACAATTACGTGAGATAAAAAAAACTACGTAAGAATGGATGTCGATACAGGTAAGATTCATCTGTTTTTGTTAACCTACAAATATATTATTTAAATACTCTTTGTCGTTCGTAAGACTTTAATCGTATTTTTGTATCTATTATGTAGAATTACAAAAGAATAATAACTGGATATGTCTTTTCTACACTAATTATATAGCAATTCTTAATAATTTGTGAGTGGAGTTGATTTCCTTTGAACTTATTGTTTCATAACGTTTTCTATAGAAAGATACATATCAATATACATAATAATACAAAAAGGAACAATTTTTATGGACAGTATATAAATATACCCCCAATAATTAAAGAACACAATACCCTAATAGTTTTTACAATAGTACTTGAAAATTGATTTTAAACTGTTTAATAATATATCATATTCTGTATGTAATTGAGGTTAATAATTAGCGAGCATTTAAAAAAACCTAATATTTAAATGACTATTTGCATAATAAAATAAATAAATGTAAAAACAAAGCATAGAAAGAAAAGCAGCAGTGTGCTATATCTTGCATAGCTGTGTATTCATAAAGAACTTAATGTTGAGACTTTGTTTGATGCTTTCTATCTGAATTTGTGATTTATTTATATATTATATGAATGCCTGTTGTGGCGCAGAGGCACAAGCATGCGACTGTAAACACGACAGGTTGTGGTTTCGATTCTTACTCCAGGAAATGTCAATCTTTCGATTTCCTAACCTAACCTTTTTTATAGATGAGTAAAGGGTCTCGTAATTCTCAAAAAAATAAAGTAAATGAGTATATTTCATGATGGGCAAATATATAAATTTATCATTGTTACAATCTTCTCAGTTACTTTTATGGAATCATGATAAGGTATTTGAAATGAAAACAATTTTTAATATTACAAGAGATAAGTGCTTTAATTAAGAAACATGTAGAAACATGCGCACTGTAAATAGATAAGCTACATACTATAAAAGTTTATCAAATGTGGCTTTTGGGTTTCGTTAAGATTTATGCTGCTATTAGATAATGTGACAATCTGTACTTTACGGAGAGTTCTATAGTTTAGTTAGTTTAGTTTATGGAGAGTTTGATTCTTACCTTTCTTAGTTATGTATGGTAAATATTTGATACCTAAAATTTTATACATTGAACTGTCACATTGCCATCTCTAACACAAAAAGAGATGTTCTTTAGAAAAAGGTTTTTTTTTTAAATTTGTTGTTTTTAAATATTAATTATTAATTGAATTATCATTTTGAGTAATTTTGAGCCATGAATCTATACAACTCATATTATCCACCACTTTGTGTGGACTTTTTTGACATATTATTTCCATTTGATGAATGATTAATTGCAATTGAAGTTGGGCCCAAAATGTTATTGTCATTATTAATGGCTTTGAATGATTTCAAATATATTAGAAAGGAGTTAGAAATCAAAGTAATGTTTTTAATATTTTCACTTTTTCAACAGACGGGAGGCGCTCCAGGTCTCGCAGCAGATCGGTAAATACCTATGCTACAATACAATATGACCCTTTATTGTTATATTAAAGTTTTATATATATTTTTTGTGTATGTATTTGTTAGGTCGCGTCAGATTCAAGGATGTCGCACGACGGATCGGTGCGGTCCAAATCGGGGTCGAGGTCCCGCAGCGCGTCCCGCTCCCGCTCGCGTTCGCGTTCGCGTTCGCGTTCGCGTTCGCGCTCCAAGTCATCGTCGCGGTCGCGGAGCGGGTCCCGAGCGTCGCGCGCGTCACGTGCGTCGTCGCGCTCGCGGTCGCGCTCCGGCTCGCCCAAGTCTGCTCGGTCGCGAAGCGGCTCGCGCTCTAGAAGCGGGTCCCCGAAGTCACCTCGCTCGAGGAGTGGCTCTGCGAAGTCCGCTCGCTCGGCGAGCGGCTCCCGCAAATCTCGGTCTCGGTCCAGAAGCGGGTCCGCGGCGTCCCGAGCGCGCTCGCGCTCCCGGAGCGGGTCCGCCGCCAAGTCGCGCTCACGCAGCGGCTCGCCCGCCAAGTCCCGCTCCCGGAGTGGCTCACGAGACAAATCTAGATCGAGAAGTCGATCCAGATCGGGATCCAGAAAGTCTAGGTCTCGCAGTGGATCCGTTAGAAACTCCAGATCGAAAAGTGGGTCTCCAGCCAAGTCCAAATCTAAAAGTCCGTCGTCGCGGAAGTCGAGGTCTCGGAGCGGCTCCGCGAGGTCCAGATCTCGGAGCGGGTCGCCGAGAAAGTCTCGCTCCAGGAGCGGGTCTCCCGCTAAGTCAGTTTCATCTAGGAAATCGAGATCGAAGAGCCGATCTCCTAAATCTGCAGCAAACAAAGGATCACCATCCAGATCTAGATCGCGAAGTAGATCGCCTGTAAATAGAGACAGAAGCAAATCTGCTGAAAAAATGGATGTCGACGAAGAGGAAGGCAAAAGGCCGCGCTCATCTGCAGGTCAGAAAGCGTTTAATATTTTTATACTTGCCATTCATAAATTTTACACATATATATTTTTTAAAAATACAAATGTGTTTTAGGGTCCCGAGGCAGCCGCTCGCGCTTTCGGTCGCGCTCGCGCTCGCGGTCTCGATCGCGTTCGGGTTCCAGAGCCAAATCAGGTAAGTGTTACGGTAGTAAGTTTTGCTCATATTGAGAGTGAAACTCGTGAAAATCAAAATCAAAATATTTTTTATTCAAGTAGGCTATTACAAGCACTTTCGAATGATCAATTTACAAAGGTGTCAGTCGTGTCAGTCCTAATGGAAGCTATCACCGGCTCGGAAGGCAGATCTGCTGAGAAGAGCCGGCAAGAAACTCAACAGTTGCTCTTTTCAAATAAAATTTTTACAATAAATATACAACTATGATGAGCCTCCCGGGTGAGCGTCAACAGCATTTAATTCCACACATTGACATCATTATAGTATTCTTGGACAGAATAATATACTTTTTTCAATAATATGTTCTTAATCTTAACTTTAAATTGTTGAAGTGGCAGATCTGTAATTATTTCTGGAATTTTATTATACATGCGTATACCTTGTGACAAAAAAGATTTATTGACCTTTTTGAGACGAAAACTAGGTGTAGTTAGCTTATTTTTCCTACTTGTATTGATATCGTGTCTGTCACAGTTGTTTAAATAATTGTGGATATTTTTGCGTATTGAAAATATATTGTGATGCAACTGTAAGAATACCCATTTTATCAAAAATTTCTCGCAGAGAATCTACCTACCTACCATGGTAGCAGATACAGGTCTATAGTTAGACGGATCATTCAACAAAAACTTTACATTAATAATTTTCTTATTAATTTTAAATGGACCAACCCTAACTGGATCCATTTTATCTTTATTCAATTTATTTATACTTTTTACATAAACTAATTTAAACCTACATTAAAATCGCCGCAAACAATTATGCTTTCACTACATTTAGAAAATTTTCTTAGGGCATCCTTCCACCGCGGATGGCATTCTTTCTAGCGAACGAACTTGACATTTTGTAGTTTTCTATGTTAACATGATTGGATGAATTTGTCATCCAGTGCTCCGTAATGCCAAGTAAATGTACATTATATTTATTAAGGAATAATTCCAGTTCTAATTCCTTGCCACTTAAACCCTGAATGTCTTGATGTAAAATATTGTAACAAAGCCTAAGCAATGTGCTTAGGCTTTGTCTTTATATCTAGTTTAAATTACAATTGAATAACGTTAATACTGGTATGTGGTCGTTTCAGCGTCGGGGCGCGCGAGTCGCTCGCGGTCGCGCTCGGGCTCGCGCTCAAAGTCTCGCTCGCGCTCAAAGTCTCGCTCGCGCTCAAAGTCTCGCTCCCGCTCCAAGTCTCGCTCGCGCTCGAAGTCTCGCTCGCGCTCCAAGTCGCGGTCGCGCTCGCGGTCTCGCTCGGGCTCGGGGTCGCCGTCGCGCGCGGACGTGAAGCGGCGGCGCGTGGTGCGCCTGCAGTCGGACGACGAGGGCGAGGGCCCGGCGGGCGCGGGGGCGGAGGGTGAGGCCGGCGCGGCGGAGGCGGGCGCGGGCGGCGCGGCGACGGCGACGGGCGCGGCGGACGCGGACTCGTCGGACGACGAGGTGGCGCAGGACTCGCTGTCGGCGGAGGCGCACAGCGGGCTGTCGGACTTCGAGGCGATGCTGGCGCGCAAGCGGGAGGAGCGGCGCGGGCGGCGGCGGCGGCGCGACATCGACATCATCAACGACAACGACGACCTGATCGCGGCGCTGCTGCAGCAGATGCGCGCGGCGGCGGACGCGGACCGCGAGCTCAACCGCCGCAACCAGCCGGCCGTGCGCAAGGTGTCGCTGCTGAAGCGCGCCATGTCGCAGCTCATCAAGCGCGACCTGCAGCTCGCCTTCCTCGAGCACAACGTGCTCAACGTGCTGTGCGACTGGCTCGCGCCGATGCCCAACCGCGCGCTGCCCTGCCTGCTCATCCGCGAGAGCGTGCTCAAGCTGCTGATGGACTTCCCGGCCATCGACAAGGCGCTGCTCAAGCAGTCGGGCATCGGCAAGGCGGTCATGTACCTGTACAAGCACCCCAAGGAGACGAAGGCCAACAAGGAGCGCGCCGGGCGGCTCATCTCCGAGTGGGCGCGCCCCATATTCAACCTGTCCACCGACTTCAAAGGTGCGTACCGCTCCTCGTGCCTACTGTCCGCTTTACACTAGTGTCGCTGTTGCTGATCGCGCTGTGTGCGTGGTGTGTGTGTGCAGCGATGTCGCGCCCCGAGGAGCGCCAGGCGCACGACAGCGAGGCGATGGCGGGCGCGCCCGGCGGCAGGAGGAGGCGGCGGGGGCGGCGGGGGCAGCGCGGCGGGGGCGGCGCGGGCGGCAGCGGCGTGGCGGGCGGCGGCAACAGGAGCGCGCTGAAACAGACGAGCCGGGCTGGGTGGCGCGCGCGCGCGTGCCGGCGCCCAGCAACAAGGACTACGTGGTGCGCCCCAAGTCCACCTGCGAGGTCGACATGTCGCGCGTTAGTACTGCATCTATTGTTTACCGGGGCGACTAGCACGTGACGAGTTACCAGCGCTACTGCCGGCTCCTTACGTGATATGTGGCCTAATACATATAAATATATAGTGTATATCAGTGGCGAAGGGTGAAAGTTTTAGTTAGGAAAGCCGGTAAATTAAGGGAAGCCGATGATGTATATTTACAGAAGCCGGCATATACAGGGTGTAACTGTTGAGCTTACCAGTACGTTAACCACATGTAGGGTACAATATTTCAAGGCTGTACATATAATAATCAATCAAGTCAAGTCTACGGTTTAGTTGTAGGAGTAATATTTTGATGACATAAAGTAACATCCACTTCAAAATTCACTCGACAATTATAACTCATACACATCACGTTGGTATCAGTAAGTTAACCTTTAGAAATTTCAACAGTAACAATAATTTTGACTAACACAAACTGTGAAATTAATTTTTTTTTTTTTTATTTCACGCTGTAACCCGCACATAGCAGGGTAGGCAGAGGGAACTAGGGAACCTAGTGTTAAGACACTCCATTTTCTTTCAACAATTCCGTTCCTCACTTTCCACCGAATTGAGGCATTGCGTGTTGAGTGGCAGAACTCAACGCCGCGCGCTTAAACAAAAATAATGTAAATAAACAAAACTCAGTCGCACGTTGATCTTGACATGTAAAACAACACACAACACAACTAACTTACACAGATAATTAAAAATCGATATAGTAGGTTATTTCTATTAAATAATATCTACTTTTTTAATTATTTTAATATAAGTAATTATTTACTATTGAAAATAATTATCCACATTTTACTGGCGAGCTTTTTTTAAGTCTCATATTGTACTTTGAAAAGTTAGCGTTAGGCAAGCCGGTGGGAATCGAGTTGCATGGACGCCTCGCCACTAATGTATAGGGTGTCCCAAAATTAACGCAAGATTTGAATTAAATAGAAAATGCTATTTTAGTCTTTTAATAGCGAATGAATAATGAATATAATAGCAAATGGCGGCAAAGTCAAATCTTGCGTTAATTTTGGGACGCCCTTTATATACAATGACATTTAATTAGTAGATTTATTTTATATTTATGTTCTTATTGTACGGTTGGTAACGCGACTAAGAAGTGTTCGTTCACTTTAACCCCTTGCCTTACGATTTAATTTCGAAGAAACATGCGTGCTCAGACTATTTAATTTTAATGCAACTCTGTGCGGGTGTTATCAGAAAATAAAACTAATTTTTTTTAACTTTAATGAATATATTTATAAAAATATGGATCTACTGCTTTTGAAACATTTAAATACTCGTATGTGGCGGGCATGGCCCGTCAATGTCGAATTTGGCACAGAAAATGTTTGCGGGCGACACTCGTCATTTCCACTTAAGGGGTTAATATACTGTGTAACTTAACGGTTACAGATGAGCAAAAAGAAGATGACTCGCTACGAGAAGCAGATGAAGAAGTTTCTGGACCAGAAGCGCATGAAGGGCGGCACGCGGCGCGCCGTCTCCATCTCCATCGAGGGGCGCAAGATGGCGCTCTGAACGTTGTTTGTGATCTAATAGATAAACGAGTGACCCACTTGGATTTTGAGTGTTTTTAATGTTACATAAACATCGACGCTACAAACTATTGTTAAGGACAAATAAGCAAACGTCAAACTTTTATTAAAAAAAATTCAAGTTTTTTAATTTTTTCTGGCGTCTGTTTAATTTTTTTTTTAACTTCACGCTGTATTCCGCATATAGCAGGGTAGAACCTGAGAACCGATGTGTTAAGACACTCCGTTCTCTTTCAACAATTCCATTCCCCAATTTCCGCCGAATTGAGGTATTGCATGCTGAGCGGCAGACCTCAACGCCGCGCTTTGCCTTGTAACCAAACCCAGAAAATGAAAATAATAAACTTTACATGTCCTGGAGTGGGAATCGAACCCACAACCTGTCGCGTTTACAGTCGCACGCTTGTGCTTCTGCGCCACGAAAGGCGAAAGTTTAAAAATTAAGTTCATAAAATGTCATTATTGTTGGCAATACTAAAATATGTGCTGAAATATATAAATGTGACTAGAAGGGCCCCTTCCCCTTCCCATGCACAAGGTATGTTGTTGTGTAACAAATAAATAATGATATCATTAAATAAATGACTGAATGCAATTGGTGTTTCATTTTTAACTTCTTTTTCACTTTCCAAGTTAGTTTGTATAGCTTCACGCTGTATCCCGCATATAGCAGGGTAGGCAGAGGGAGCCTAGTGTTAAGATACTCCGTTCCCCACATTCCGCCGAATTGAGGCATTGCGTCCTGACTGGCGGAACTCAACGCCGCAATTAAAATATTAATTTTTATAAAGAAATATATTTCTATTATTTTTTTTAAATACAAAATTACTGTTATGAATAGCATGCATATGATTTACTGCCACCTGGTGAGAAAATGTGGAAATAACAACTAATGCAGGTAGCGCCGCCCACCGGGCAGTAGTGTAGTGTGCACTTTAGCTCAGCAGCCGTATATATCTTTCTCTTTCTATTCTAAAATTTCAATTCATGTTCATTCATTTGCAAATTTGATGTATAAACAGTTACGTTAATCTTATTCACACGAATTCAAATAAAAAAAATAATTTCCGAATAAAAAAAAATAACTTAAGGGGTTACACCACCCTGAGCATCTAGAAAAGAACTCTGTAATCATAAATATTTTTTGGCGAAACTGGTGCATATTTTTTTCGAATATATTTTTTTTAAAATATAATTGACGAATATAGACGTTTTGTTTCCGAGGTGCGCAATTTGCGCAGTAAGGCGTATGTGTCATAGGGACCCTCACTTACACCGCACTCCCACCCCAAGAGTCCGTTTACAAATAATTTACAAGTCATGGCTGGCCCAGGGATACCAGACTTCAGTTTTTTTGTACACCAAGCTTGAATTAAATATTTACCCAACATTTTTTATTTTTATCAAGTTTAAAACTTGTCATAACTTTTTTCCATATTGCATAATTCATTTCAGCAAACAAAAATTAGGCTTAATCTACTTTCACACTTTCCATAGAAACTCATATTTACTTGACAAAAATGTATAAGAACAGTTGATTGTTTGTAGTTTACTGTAAAATTTATATAATCAGACATTTCAGTTACGATTTAAATATGATATTATAGATGTGGGGTAAAAAACCATTACACGGTAACACTGATCGAGCGCCTTCTGCGCAATTGCGCGTACGTCTTCTGCACAGGCTTCCGCTCGAACCTCCGATAATTCATAAAGTTCTTACCTATACGCTTATACGCTTCTACCTTCTAGAATTTTTGTGTTGAGATCATAAAATGTCATGAAAATACATAAAAATATTACTTAAACTAGACTAATATCTAAAAATAATATCTAAAAAAGAGAGTATTTGGCTCATTTTCTGTTAATAATTTATTTTCTAATAAAATCAAATAGTTTTCGGCAAAATAAATAAGTTGATATATTAGGTGCATAAGTTTTAAGGAGGTGATCAGCTTGCAATTAGCCTGATACATTTAACACAGTAGCCGACTCCGCCTTTGTGTCGCGTGTGTGTATCATCTGCCTTTCACTTCTGCAGTAGCCTCACCTTGGGCGGACGCTTTGCTACTTCCTGTGAGGTACCTAACATTTGACATATCCCTTACGCTACTGTTAACTTCTGGTACATGCTGAGTCGCCATGAACAAATCTCTCACCAGAAATGGACCTAAACCAAGAGGAAATGAATACTCCTCCAAGTTATAGCATTTCAAAGGGCTAAAAGAAGCATTGATCAAATTGATGAATCAATTATAAAACAGCGAACAGTTTAAGGAGATAAGAAAAATGTTTAGTGTCTTTTCTCTCACACAAGAAGAGATTCAAAGTATGACCACCACCTTGAAGAAATCAGCAATTTAACATAAGTATATTGAGTAATAAAAAAAAAATTTTAGCCTATATTTACATTGTCGGCTAACTTGAATTTTGATAAAAATTATTCTTAAAACCACAACGAGAGTGACATTTTATTTTTAAGAAGTACTATCTATAAATGACCCGCGTGAACTTGGCACCGGACTTTAAAAATGTTATTATTACTTAATATTTGTATGTTCAATACCGAAAATTTAATATTTACCTGAAAAAGTAAAAAAAATAAAACAAATTCAGATCACTCATAAATAAAACACACAAAAAATACCATTTATTAAATAAGATTTTATTTTTAAAATTAGCATACATTGTTATTCATTTAGTTTTACCCTTGGAAACATCTCCTCTATATCTATTTGCATTGTATAAATATTTGCGAGTTTAAAAAATTTATTCCTAATATGTTACAACAGGGGACTTGATGGAAATCATAATACATAATTTTTTTTCGTTGTTCAAACACATTTAATGGGATCTACCGCGCCATATATTTATAGTCAATCGATAATCTGAGAATAAAACAAAAAAATAATCACCAAAAAGGCCTAAACAAGGTCTACACTGCCCATATATTTATATGCGCAGTGCAGATATACCACGATAGCTACAGGTTCGATTTCTGATTGAACTATCAAGACACTAGGTTTAGGATACAAGTTAATTAGAGCCCATTCTTGTATTCTGAAACAGTCAAGTGTCTTAATTTAAATTATCCATAAATTTATTTGTTTTTATAATTTCAGGCCCGATTGGCGAAGGATTATCGATGGACGGATACAGGACGCGGTGAGTGGAATAACATTTTAAAGTCACTCATTAAAAAAAGGAACAAATCGGCGTCTATATTAAGTCACAACCCTCGATTCTCAATGAAAGAAATATAAAAAACCAATATATTCTAACTTGAGCAACGCGAAGTGACGATAAAACGTTATTCGTAAGTAAAGGTTGTAACACACGATCGAATAAATGTAAAAAGGTGTGAGGTTTATTGACGGGCTTAGGAGGGTTTATGTGCTTTAATCGTTATGATTTGAAAACTTAGTAACGAAAATGCTTCACGACGAAATATACACATATATATATATATATAATATAAACTATGAAACTACTAAAAACATCTTTGTAATTGAGGGAGACAAAGGTATTAAAAAAGATAGCTAAGGAAATTAATAGAGAGAACCTAGTGTCAAAACACTCCGGGCGCCGCTTGCCGTCCGAATGCGGGACATTACGACGTGTTGAGTGAAGGAACTCAACGCCGCTTTGTCTTATTAAATAAATAGGCTGATCTTTATTACTGTTATGGAATTATAGAGACTGATATTGTCTTAACTCAATATTTAATACCACAATGATAATAATGTACCTAGCTACCTAACTTCACACTTTATCCCTAGCGGGGTAGTCATAGTACGGAGCGCCAAACGCTACGATCCCTGCATAAAGAGGTTAATGACTGAGGACGAGGCGAAAGAGGTATGCAGGGACCGTAGCGTTTGGCGCTCCGTACTATGACTACCCCGCTAGGGATAAAGCGTGAAGTTAGGTAGGTAAGTAGGTAGATAGGTCAACTGGAAATGCTTGATGGCAATGTCGCTAACTTAGGCGAAGAACGGAGTATCATATCATATGACATTAGCTACTTTTTGCCCTTTGCTATGCGAGAGAAAAGCTTAAAGTTATAGAAAAAAGTACATGAAATCGATGACTGAACTAAAGTGGTATGTTTATTGCGTTGTAGCTCATAAACCCTCTTCCTAACCCATTAAATACAAAATGCAAAAATTATAAAAAAGTTAATATTAGTTAATTTGTTATAATCTGTATTTCAAAGACATCTTTCAAAATATTAATCATCGTGTGAAACAACCTTTATAAGAAAAGAGAAATATATAACAAATTCGCCTAAAAATTAAACACAATATAATAAATAGGAGCGCACATTAATAATGCTATAATAATAAAAATATAATTATACATTCATTTAAAAAAAAACAACTTTGGCACAGATGCTTAAATATGCTAAGAATAGACAAAGAAATATTTTTTAACGTTGAAAAAGACAAAGATTAGCAAATAAACAGCCACCTTGTATCCTTTAGAACATCCCTCCTGTTTATAAATAAAATTTTTATATTTCTTAATTAGTAATTGTATCTTTTGTAATAATAACATTTTACGTGTTATTTTAATGAAGCTCACACGTTTTTCACTTAAAAAAAAAAAAGGTTCGTTTTGAATTTAAAAGATCATTATTTTAGATATATATTCAATTTCTGTAATATTTATTACAACGTACTCTTTATTTCCATAACTATAACAATAATTCAAGTTTCCAGTTTTTACGCTGTTTTTAGTGAAAAGCAGCATCACAACACTCCGCTGCGTGTTAAGTGACAGAACTCAACGCCGCGATTTGTCTTATCAGAGTGTAAATTCAAAATTATTTAAATATAATAACTTCCCCAAGTGGGAATCGAACCTACAACCAACCGTATTTACAGCAGGTCCTACTGTGAAATGATGATTAAAAAAACAATTAGTCGAGCCTCATTCAAATAACACAATATAAAACTAATAATTATAACATGAAAATATTCTATTTGAACTTTTTTTTGAATGTTGGCAATATTTCCGCAATCGAAACAAATTTGAAGCATTGCTTTCTTTTGTGCGCATTAAAATAATTAAATCTACTTAAAAAAAAAGATTATTTATTTGGCCCAAAGTGGGGAACGAAG
This sequence comes from Philaethria dido, assembly GCA_033558755.1. Lineage (NCBI taxonomy): Eukaryota > Metazoa > Arthropoda > Insecta > Lepidoptera > Nymphalidae > Philaethria > Philaethria dido. Next base: position 18,992 of record JAKGSA010000699.1, on the reverse strand, counting down.
TGTCTTAACACTAGGTACCCTCTACCTACCCTGCTATATGCGGGATACAGCGTGAAGCTAAAAAAAAAATGAATATTACACATGGACACAATTGTCATCAAACGACAACAAGCGACGAAGTCAATATCGTTAAACATTGACGATTTAACGATATAGACAAATTTAATTAGTTGTTTCATGAAATATACCCAATTTCTTGATACTAATGTCCCCGTTGACGAGTTAACAACGCGTTGCCTAGCAACGTATATGTCACTTTATATAAGCATGGATGTCAAACCATGGTAGTGTGTGTAACATTCATTTTATTAATTTAATAAAAAAATATTAATATAGAGAACAGTGTCTTAACACTCGGTTCTCGGGTTCCCTCTGCCTACCGTACTATATGCGGGATACAGCGTGAAGCTATAAAAAAAAAAATAGAAATATATATTTTTTTAAATATTGCCAACATTCAAACGTCAAAATAAGTGTCCTACAATAAACATATGACAATCAACAATCAATTAACTTATTATCTATTAAAATATAATATATTTTTATAGTTTTGTATAACAAAACGATATTTTTTGTAACAAACAAGCACACAGACAGACAACCGGTGAGTACATGACTATATAAAATATGCATATAAAATTTACTTAAGCATTAAATTATTTGGCATATATAAAAAAATTGGACAGTTTATTAAAAAAAAATATTTATAAATTTCAAAATTATGTTTATTGTCACTATGTTTTTTTTCAATTTGAAATATAATATATGAGTGAGTTAACATTGTGAAACTGAACTTGCTTTTGCCAAATTACAAGAATTTATCTCATAGATATGCAAAACAATAATAATCATGTACTCATAAAAATACTCTTAGTATAATTCCATAAGCTTGAAAGTCGACAGAATATAAAACAAAACACAATACCCTGCTTTTCATGCCTCAATGAAATTAAAATTAAAAAAAAAAAGAAAAGAAAATTAAATGCATTCCAGAGGCAACACTTTGGCACTACTCTGTAGAATTAAAATAAAATCTAAACAGTGAAAGCGCATCTTAATCTATCTTAAACTTTAATTAAAGCATCCACATATGTGTATTCTCACACATTTCATATAAACATATACATATATATATAAAGAATCGTTATTTTTTCACTATATTTTTATGTCTTAAACGCCATTATGTGTTGCCAGTCAAAAAATACGAAAATCAATTTAAATTATGAATACTAATGAGGATAATTAGAATCTTTTATATATAAATGTTTTTGACGTTGGCAACACTGAAAATTAAATTATAATTCAACCTCAGATATATTAGTTAATTTGATGAGAATTTAAACACTACTTTCTATATATTAACGTAAAATATCGCTATGCCGGGGCGGATTTACACATTCTACTAGTATCGTATGTACATATAAGCCAACTACTAAATAATTACCTTATTTTGGTTCAAATAAACAACAACACGCAAAATAAACACCTTTCATACAATATATTTTAAAAAATAATTTTAACGAGATTGACTAACTTAATAGCCCGTGTGCGCTTTCTGTCTGTGTCACACCAAATATTAAAAAAAAAAAAAACAAAAGACCAACGGGTCGTAGAAAAATCTAATTTTATTGTTCTAATTTTGCAAACAATTGAGCGAATTGAGCAATTATAAAAAACTATGTATATTATAAAGCGATGGAAGCGTCCAAATAATCGATATATTAAAATAACGACACACAATTTCACATCGAATGTTCGTTAAAATTATTTACAACGTTCACAAAACGTCCACGGCACATCCGGTGTCCGGCGGCCATCTTGTCGTGGCGGCCATTTTGTCGTCGCCACTTTAACAACTAATTTCTGATTCACCGAACTCGTTGCTACCCTGTTTTATTATCTTTTTGCCATTTCCAACGACAACTTCGGGATAATTTTTATTTTTTTTGTTCTTTAATAGATTTTGTGTGTTGCTTCCGGAACTTGAAGAGGTATTGTCGCTATCTGCGTACGGAACGTCTGTCATCGGACCGTTTAGCAAACTGGCTGCTGAATTCGACTGTTTCAACTTATTTTTATCATCTTTTATTGTAACATCTGGTTCTTGTGGCGACTGTAAGTCATGTATGACCGCTTTTTTAGGGTCTATTTGTATTGTTTTTGATTCTGATAGCTTATTTGGTGTTACTACATTAATGTATGGGGGTAGCACTTTCATAGTGTTCATAGTTGTTAGGTTTACAGATCCGCTGTTTTTCTTCAATGCGTTTAAGTTTTGTTCTAACTGTGCCGCGTCTAGGCAGAATGGTTTAGCTTTTGGAAGGAGCTTAGGGGGGTCCTTACTCCAAGCGTTTATTCGCGGGGGGTCTGGTGATGCTATCGGTGCGGCCTTCTTATCAACACTCAGTGTATTTTTTGTGTTAGTTTTATCTATAACGTTAGATTCTATCGCTTGGGATAGAACGTTGTCGGGTGGTTTCGGTGAGGTTGGTGTTATGCTTATTAATTTGTCGATCTGTTTATGAATTAAATAATTATTGAAATGAAGTAAATAATTATTGAATTTGAAACCATTTTCTATGGATTATTGAGTAATAGTCCATAGAAAATGAAATGAAATTATGAAAATTTATGTAAACATACATATGAAATTATCTTATATACTTGACTATCCGCAACGGTTTTAAGGGGGCATATTATTTAGAGAACTGTAAGTACATATTTAGAAAAAGATATTCCACTTACAAATTTATCTATGCTTCTTTTACTTTAAATAAAAAAAGTAATCGAAATCGAAATTATACCATAATATTACCAGAATCTTATTGCACAAAATATCATATTATAAAAAACTTACAGTAGGTCCGGGTTCAGTGGTCAGTTTGGGTTCAGAGCTCGGCTTGGGTTTACTAAAGGAGGTTTCCCAGATGACCGCGTTCTCGTCGGGTTCTGATGCCGTGTCGTCGTCGTCTAGAGATGCTCCTTCGACGGAGCTTAGTAACCTATTATGTAATGAGATCTTTGATTTTCACAGTTTTTACACTTGTTAAATGAAACTATATTAACCGGATTAATCACGTATATTATTGTAATTGTCTAAGACACTAAAGTGTTCGATACGTTGGGTTTCCAATAATCTATTACCAAATACAAAAATATAAGCGATAATTCCGGTTAAAATATGTAGTTTCATTTAAACCTGTCACGTGTTATTGTATGTGTAATGTAGCCATGTACGTAGTATAAATATTCTTTAAATATCAACCAATTAGTAGTAATGTGTATTGGTTCCAAACTTAATGAATTTCCCATAGTAAATGCTGCAGCCTCTTTAAAAAACTGCATTGGCGTCACGTGGCAACCGGCCGTAAAATTAAGAGCCAAAACATTTTCTCCTTACATGAAAGCACAAGACTATGAAACCGGGCAAAAATATTAGGGCGTACCCCTCATGCGACGCGAATCCCAATTGCCTGAACCGACAACCCAAGATCGCACGTCTTGGCGCAGAAAAGTAAAGAGACCCGACCCCAAATAATGGGATAAGGGCTAGGAGAAGAGGAAGAGTAGTAATGTGTACAAATAAAAAATTTTATACCCTTTTTCCATCAATAGTTTTTATAATAAAACATATTTCAAATAGATATCAATTATACTCGTTAACATGCGTTTGATATGGACTTTTGTATAAAGCTAATTAGTATTATCAGGTTCGCTCTGTGTAGATATAAAGTACTTTCAATATATAGTTCACTCGTTCATTTTTAACCCAAGACTAGGACAATCAGTTTTATTTACCACATAAGCGCAAGGCATTGTTGCCAAAAATTCAAGATGAGCCTCTACGTGGCGCTATCTTGAAGTAAGTCCGACTAATTCTAATAAAATAAACAATTCTCACAATAAATTAGTATATCCTATATAGTTGAAAAGAGAATAGAGAAATGTGTCACTACAAGTGTGTTTGGTGTATGGTGTATATGCGTACCTATCAGTAGAGCTTCCTTTTTTTTTAACTTCACGCTGTATCCCGCATATAGCAGGGTAGGCAGAGAAAACTAGAAAACCTAGTGTTAAGACACTCCATTCTCTTTCAACAAATCCGTTCCCCACTTTCCGCCGAATTGAGGCATTGCGTGTTGAGTGGCGGAACTCAACGCCGCAAGTGTGTATGGTGTATGGCGTACCTATCAGTAGAGTTAGACTGCAGAAACTTTGTGTTGTTCCTTGTCTCGGCGGCAGCAGGGAAGGCCTCGCGCTTTGCGCTCGCGGCGGACGCCATTGGAATGTTGCCATATTCTTGTGATGCTGGGCGGTTATATGTTGTTATATTGTTTAATTTTAATTCTTTTTACATAATACATTTTTAAGTAACTTCACGCTTTATCCCATTTATATAGTAGGGCAGTAAGAGAGAACCTATTCTCAAGACACTATTCGCCCCTTATTAAAATAATAATAATGTAATCGTTCTTGCGGGTGGAAATCGAACCCACGGACTTAGTTTCAAGAAATTCTTGAATTTGAGACAACGCGTGAGTGTCAGAACTCAACGCCGCACAAAAACATTTTTGTCGTATTTTATTTTAACCACAAACTGAAAAATCCATAGTTGTAGCTTTTGATGATATATATGATTGAATTATAATTAATAATTTTCGTACTTTTTTTTAAAAGACCCCTCATAAATCACATTCAATTAATATTTGAATAAAAATAAACATTTTCAAGTAAGAAGATATATTTTTTTGTAATATTGACTTACTTGAGAGTTAATATGAATACTCAAATCACGCAATGATTATAGGTTCGATTCCCATTCAAAAAAATATATTATATTTAAATTGTTTTCAGAGTGACTGTTACACAAATAAGTAAATTTACATTCTCTATATATAAAAAAAAACATTATTTTTAGCTCCACGCTATATCCCGTATATAATAGGCAGAGGGAACCAGAGAACCTAGTGTCTTAACATTCCGTTCTCTTTCCGTTCCTCGCATTTCGTTGAATCGAGGCACTGCGTGTTGAGTGGCGGAACTCAACGCCGCGCTTTGCCTTAAAAACAAAGTAATAAATACCTTTCAGAAGAGGTTGATATTGTGAATCTTCCATTTCTGCTTTCTCCTGCGCCGCCGCTAGCGCTTTGCTATGAGGTGCCGACTGATCCGTTGAGCTATAACACCCAATTTACATTAAACGCAATGGTTCCGGGTTCGAATCTTAAGTTTTAAGTGTGTAAAGTTTTGTTTAGAACATATTTTGTGGATAACTCAAAAATGCTTGGAACGCTTTTTTTTATTTTGTAAAAAAATAGCTAAACAAGTGAAATTTAAATCTAAAAACTAACTGAATGTATACACTGTGCTATAATATTTTTTTGTCTGATCTCAGTTTGATAGTATTGGTTATTGCGAAGAAATCTAAATGACGGATTTTCTAAAATATTACTTCTTATAGCAAAATATACTCGATGAATAAATTTAAGGCAGTCAGGGGTTCAAACTTTGGGGATAATGTTAAATATAATATTATTTTGGTTTCTTCGATCTTGTAAGACAGTACTAGTCTCTACTCAATCTTTTTAGTTACAACGTTTTATTTTGCATAAGAACCTAGTGTCTGTAAAGTCTGTCGTGGTGCAGTGGCACAAGCGTGCGACTGTAAACGCGACATGTTGTGGGTTTTGTCCCCACTCCAGGAAATGGATTTTTTTCATTTCCTGGGTTTGGTAACAAGGCAAAGCGCGGCGTCGAGTTCCGCCACTCAGCACGTAATGCCTCAATTCGGTGGAAAGTGGGGAACGGAGTGTCTTAACACTAGGTTCCCTCTGCCTATCCTGCTATATGCGGGATACAGCATGAAGCTATGTATGTATGTAGAACCTAGTACCAAGACACTTCGTTCTCAAGTTTCCTCCTTGAATTTTTCCGAGACATTACGTGTTGTAAGCGGGACACAAAACCGTAAAACAAAGTTTACCAGAGCGTGAAATAATTTGTATCCCGACTGGGAATCGAACCCACTACTGCATTTACAGCCAAACATTGTCCTACTACGCAACAAAAATAAATTAAAGCATTTTCAAGTTATCCAAATATAAATATATTTCTTACTTAATAGGAGGGTAGTTTTTTTTAATTTTATAATAATTTAATATTTTTTAATTAGCCGATTGTTATTTAAAGGGGTCTCGCTAAGCATGCCTGCGCTCGTCTATAGAGCAGTGGTATTTGTTATTCTTTGGGTATGTAGGTTCAAATTTTCCCAATTATATGTATTAATAAATTGAAAAAAAAATTACAATTCAAATTAAAAAAATCTTATTAACTATTTTTTTGGGAAAATTTGATAATGGCTTCTCAAGATTATCTTTAAAAAACATTAATTAGAATTATACAATATTTTTTTCTTAAATTTTATTTAAATGTCGTTTTTTTTAAGATAATCATGATGAATAGTTTTCAGTTAACAACATCGAATTTATTTGTAAAGGGTCACATTTAATTTACCAAAATTTTGAGAAAAAAAATTGAATGTTAAACAGAAGAGGTAATTGGCATTATTCTAATAATCATTTTATACGAATTTATTGTATGAAAAAGAGTGTTTTATTAGAAAAATTATTTGATAAAAACATGAGGGTACTTGACATATTTACTTTAGCAAATGTTACAAGTACCTACAATAAATTTAATTAAATAAATTATTTAGAATTGCACTATATTTTTAAAGTTCGTTAAGTCTTTTCCATCAATTTATTCTTTTGATAGTGATCTTGAATTGACAAAAAATCTAATTTTACAACCAAATTATGCCTGCTATAACAATTCATACACCACATTTATAAGAAAATTATTGAATTATTAAGATTAAAAAAATAAATAATTATATATTTTTTTCCGTTTTTTTATCATGACTACATCCACCAAAGTAACAGGTTCAATATCCATTCACTAGAAAAATTATCGAAACAAAATCTTCACCAAAATCCAAGAACCTTAACAATAACCAACCATCAACAAAACAAAACTCAATTACAACAGTCTAACAGGACATATATATATATTTATAATGGTATATATTAGAATATGGCCAGTCCCCTTGATTACCTAGTTTCCCGGTCCTTAGGCGCGAGCGGCACGAGGTAGTCGCCGGCGGAGCGCTGCCAACACGTCAGAGCGCACAGGGAGACATTACATTTACACATACCACGATTATTGTGCTTTTTATTATTATAATTACACATACCACGTTTATTGTCTATATTTATTGTTTTTTTTTTATTTTTGCCATTTTTTATCGATTGGCACAACACTATTTGTATAGAGTGTAGATTTTTGTGTTATCTATGGCGTTTTCTAAGCTAAATTTTAACTTTGGTTTCTCAATTATTATCTGTTGAATATTTTTTGCTTAATTGATAATTCTAACACTAATTGTGTTGTTTTAATAGGCTATAAATTAAATATATTATAGATTAGTAAATTTGACATAATTTGATAAAATTATGTCAAATTGATAAAATGTATTCTGCTCTGCCAATTTAAGTAATTTTTATACTTATAAAAATTAAATTATTTTATTTTTTAAGATTCAAATATTAAAATTTGCCTATTTTGAAAAAAAAATAGAAAAAGTCAATATATGTAATTCATACGGTAATACGGTGTATATATTTTTATTACTGAAAATTTAATGTAATAATGTTTTTTATTCGTGGATGTGTTTCATATGTTTACATCTCCCCGAGTCTCAACTTCAGGTCTAAGCGTGCATTAGATAGGGCTGGGTCTTGTAAAATATATTAGTTACTCATTTTTCTTTATTTCCTTATATTTCTTATTAAATTTATATACTTTTATAATTATTTTATTTTAAAAAACCCAGTAAAGGAACAAGAGGTAAAAAAAAGAACAGGTAAATGGTTCCCGCTATAGCTACTAGGCAAGTAACACTCAAATTTTGGATATTTAAAAAAAAAGAGATTCTTTGAAATGATTTTAAACGATTTTAATAATGATTCATGAAAATTAACATGTTAAATGATCCATGCATCATGGTAAATTATTAATGGTAAACAAAAAATTAAAAAAAAACATTCCAATGAATCTCTTCAATACTACGGGGTTTACTAAATTTCTACGCGATTTTCATTCTAGGAAGGGGGCGGTTAGAAAAAAAATATATATAGAAAAAAAATGAAAAAAAAAAATTGGTTTATTCATGCGCCACTCGCAAGCACGTTCTTTTATCACGGAACTAACACCGAATTTATTTATTGAAAAAAAAAATAGTCTTTTTTTTGAAAATTTAGTAAAAAATCCAATTACTTGCTTCTAGTAGCCAGAGCGAAAACATTTGAAAAAAAAAGAGAAAAAATCATCAGTTACAAATATTAGTACATTTTAACGATATTATTTATGTCATTTAAATATTTTGTGTTCACTTTAAAAATATTGATAATATAAGAATCTAAATAATAATTTAAAATTATTTTGGAAATGTATAAACTTGTCAAAAAGAATTCAACAACAATATAATAATAAAAATGTAATGTCAAAATTGTCAAAAAATCATATATTTTTTTATTTAATTATGAAATTTTATCATGTGAACTTTTATTGGAATAATTATTAAAAATCGTATTCATAAATTTAAAAAGATGTAGGACGTTTTAAAAACAATAATCAAAAAGATTTTTGAGTATCTATATTTATGTTCTTTTTTTTTTAATAATATGAAATTATTTCAGCCAAAGACATAGGTAAACGTCCAACATCAACGGACAGACAGTCCAATATATAAATATATAATGTATATTTTCTGTATATATGTGTGTTATGATACCTGCGGTCCGTTAGGCTCCACCACGTCGGGTGGCGCGAGGTAAGAGCATAGTAGGGGGAGCGGTGCGTTCGTTATTTCTGGATCCTGTTTCAAATTATTGAATAAAATGTAAAATTTAAAGGTACAGGATGCAGATATTCTTTGAACGCTAAAATATCCATAAATTAATGGATGAACGAGACTATATGCCATCGTAGTGCAGTGAGAGTACTACTTTAAACGCAATAGTTACGAGCTCTCGGTGTTCTGTACTCGGAAGAATGTTTATATTTAGCTTCACGCTGTATCCTGCTTATAGCAGGGTAGGCAGAGGGAACCTGAGAACCATCTCCGTTCCCTATTCATATTTCCGTTCCCCACTTTCTGCCGAATTGAGGCATTGCGTGCTGAGTGACGGAGCTCAACGCCGAGCTTTGTTACCAGAGCGAGGAAATGAAAATACGAAGTATTATTTTATATTTTCATTTCCGGGCGTGGGAATCGAACCCACAACCTGTTGCGTTTGCACTCACATGCTTGTGCCGTCGCGCCACGTCAGGCTTCCGTTATTTATATATTTAAATTATGTTCATTTCTGCGCTTTGGTAAGGCAAAGCGCAGATTTAAATTCCGCCAATACTTAGAAAATGCCTCGAATTTGAGCGACGAAAGTATTTTGACATAACTTCCTCTCTGCTAACTTTGCTATGAGTAAAAGAGTCATTTCATATTTTTTTTTCTTTTTAAATGAAAAAAAAAACCTTTATTAAAATAAAAGAAAACTACTTTAATAATTTATAGCTGAATCTTTATAGGCGAATATGAGCCTGCCCATTTTAAATAACAAGATAAAAAATAATTTTCAAATTTCCTTCTTTATATGCAAAATCATACACAAATATAAATAAAAAAATAAACATAAAGATCCAATTCCTTTTTACGCGTTTGAAACTTGAACAGAGTGTTGAGAAAAAAACATTATACAAACAAAATAAGTCATATCTACAATCGTTAAATTCCATATATCTAAAAATAAAAAAAATTACACACATAACAATAATAAAACAATCGAACCTGCACTAATCTCTGCAGTCTGTCGAACATCTGCGCGAAGGAGGGTCTCTCGGACGGCGCGGGGTTCCAGCACTCGCACATGAGGCGGTACACGTCCGGGGGACAACCTAGTTAAAACATATAAACATATCTACATTATTATCTTTGACACGGCTTCATTCATTTTTTTTTAACTTCACGCTGTAACCCGCATATAGCAGGGTAGGCAGAGGGAACCAGAGAACCTAGTGTTAAGACACTCCATTCTCTTTCAACAATTCCGTTTCCCACTTTCCGCCGAATGGAGGCATTGCGTGTTGAGTGGCGGAACTCAACGCCGCGCTTTGCCTTGTTACCAAACCCAAGAAATGAAAATACTAAATTTTACGGTTCCTGGGGTAGGAATCGAACTCACAACCTGTCGCGTTTACAGTGGCACGCTTGTGCCTCCGCGCCACGACAGGCGTTAATGTTTTTAGAAAATGTATAAAACTTTAAAAATAGCGGGATTCGAATCCTCCCCGTCCATACGCTCAATAAGCCAGTTTCTATCCAGCTAGCTCAAAATTCTTACACGCTTGTTACAATTTATTTTTATGGTTAACTTAATAAACAAATTTGTATTAACTAGTTGCTACCCTTGACTTCGCTCGCGTCGTGAATAGCCGTCCATACTACATCCTATGGTGTATAGTTATATATATTTAAAAAAATATATATTTTTAATAACAACAGTACTCTATGTCCTTTTTAATTTCTCTAAGAATATGTATACAAATTTTCATGATAATCGGTTGGGTAGTTTTGGCGTGAAAGCATAACAAACAAAATTACAATTGCACCTATAATATTAGTAGGGATTTCCTTTTTTTTTTTTTTTTTCGACTGTGTAGTATGCTGTTGGCCCCATTGGCCTCGACAGCGTCACCGGGTTTTGTGGGGGGCCGAGCTTGAAGAGCTCTGACCCTGGCTTGGTCTCCTCGGGAGGAGGACCATCAACTTAGAACTGCAGTGTCACAGGGGCGCCTCCTGCGAGGCCGAACCTCGGCTTGCGAACACTACTTGTAGTGGGGGACTTTGCTTTCGCTCGGCCCGAGCTTAAGCCTACTGGGTAGGGCGTCTGATGCCCTGTTGGATTTTAGTGGCTTGACCCGGTCGCGCCGAGGCGTGATCGAGCCGTAGAAAAGTAAGGACCTCGTCTCCACCGGCGGGGACGGTGTTTGTGTCGTGTGCGTCTGCGAGTGTGTTGGATCCTACCTGTATGTTGCGGAACGTTCGCGAGAGTAATGGCGTCAGGGATTTCCTTTTTAATTTGGTATTTAGTAATTATTGTAAAATAGGTGAAAAAAAATTTGTGATTGAATATATTTTTTTTAAATGTATTTTTTTATATGTATTTTGTATAATGGAACCAGAAAAAAATCGAAATGACGTAATCCGCCATTTTGTTATAACCGGCCATTTTAGACTAACAAAACTACTGATTATATACAACTACTCCTTTCATTGACCATCTCCACTTATAACTTAACAAAAATAAAAAAAAAAAAAAAACTTACATTTTTGATTTGTCAATCACTGAGCTTAAATCACTTGCTTAAACAATATAAAAGTAAAAAGATGGAATTATGATGAGAACTAAAAGTGTATTATTGTATACGTATAGGGGTATACGTACCGGGCGGTCTCTCCAGGCGGCCGCCGCCGGACACCATCTCCATGACCTCGCGGTTGGCGCAGCCCGTGTACGGCATGATGCCCAGCGAGAACACCTCCCACAGCAGCACGCCGTACGACCTGTTACGTGTACCGTATGCAGGTAGCTGTTACTGTGTGGTGACGGGTGCTACCGAGCGATTTCATGCATTATCTTTATTTAAATATGACGAAGGAACAGAAACAAGGTAAGTCCGGATTTTCAAATTTATCAGGAGGGAGAAACATGTATAAGTTAGTTTTCTAAGCTATATAACTTACCTTTTTAAGCTAGTTTAAATAGATTACGAAATTTTGCATTTTTTGTGACTTACGTTGTTTCTGCACTCACTGATTCAATTATTTTCTTAAGTTGTGTTTTTTTTTTTTTTTAAATAATTTTTGTATTTAAAAAAATAAGCAGAAAGATATTATTTTCTATTGCGTACAATACGAGATACAATCAAAATATTTAAAAAAAGTAACATTTTCATTTTTCCATTCAGTGGAAATCGAATACAAAGCCATTACGAGTAAAGAAAAACATTTTCTGTACGATTGTTTTTTTTTTTTTTTTTAATTAAAAAACTTAGTACCAAATTATTTCGTTCTACGCCTTTTTCCCTAATTCAAAACATGGCGTGTTGACTTGTACAATTTAACATCATGCTTTGTTTTACCAGAGATAGAAAATAAAAATAATTTAAATATAATATTACCCCGAGTGAGGCTTAAATTCACAATCATCGTGTTTGAAGGGAATCGAACTCACACCTAATCACATTAAAAGTCTAATGCTATCCACTGAACATTAAAAAACATATTTTCTTCCAAAAAAATTGAAATTTACCAAACATCAGTCTTCACAGTAAATATTCCATCGATGTATGCTTCAGGGGGCATCCACTTTATGGGCAACATAGCTTTCCCCCCTTTCTTATAGTAGTCCGACCGGTATATATCTCGGGCCATACCGAAATCTGCTATCTTTACCACTCGACCTGGACCCCGAGATGTTAGCAGGCAGTTTCTTGCTGCTATGTCCCTGTGAAATGGAATACGAGGTAAGAAATACAACACTGGAGTTATAATGGAATAATAAATTTAAAATAAAAAAATCCTAGCGGGACTCGAACCCGCGTCTCTTGGAAACCGTCCATGTGCCACAACGCCATGCGTCCTATATCCGGCTGCGTTGAAATTCTTTTACGTTTGTTACAACTTATTTATGTAGTTAGCATCTCTGTAGAGAGATTTTTACAAATTTCTGTTACCCAAAGATTATTATTAAGAACAATCGTTTGGCAAGAGAGAATGCTATTTGTTAAATATTAATTCGTCAGATCATATTTCAATTTACATGGGACCACATCAAAAACACTATCTATAATATAAAATAATAATCATCAAAATTAGTTGGGCCAATTACCTCTTTTTTTTAAGTTAGTTAAAGAATGGATACGTAGTGAAAAATACGTTTCCGGGATAATATTTGTATGACAAATAGACACATATATAAATTTGAATGTAGCGGGATTTGAACCTGCGTCTCTTGGATATCGTTCAAGCGCTCAATTCTAAACAATTGAACTATACGTTCTTATCCAAACATGTCGAAATTATTATACGCTCGTAATATAAGAACTTGTTTTAATTGTTAGCATATATATAGGGAGATTTTTACTATCCATACTATCCATAAGTTATTTCTAAAAGAAATATTTTGGCAAGAGAGATTACTATCTATCAGTGGCGAGGCGTGCATACAACTCGATTCCCACCGGATTGCCTAACTGTTCAAGGTACAAGTATGAGACCTAAAAAGAAAGCTCGCCAGTAAAATGTGGAGTTCGAAAAAACAAAATAAAAAAAAAAGTCATCGCCAAAATTGTATAGTGAAATTACGAAATACCTTGACATCCTATACCGATTTCTCTAAATATATCGACTTCCCTAAAAATTACCGGCTTTCCTAAATATATATACATCGGCTTCCCGTAATTTACCGCCTTGCCTAACTAAAATTTTCACGTCTATCTTAATAGATAGCATTATCATTAATAGATAGATAGCATCTCGCGGCTTCATTTCCATGGATAATAAAACCTATTATGAACCTTAGTACTCCCCTACACTCCCCAAGTAGCCTACAAGTAAAATGTCTTCTTTCTACATCCAGTAGCTTCGCATGTACGTTGTCTGTCAGTCACTAAGTAACGCAAGCGTTTTATGTATATATAAATACGTGAAGCAATAACTTTGTATCCTTTTTTTACGAAAGTTACGCAGACGAAGGAGCATGAAATTTGGCACACTTATAGTTTATATAGAGAAGGAGTGCAGAATGCTAACATTATTTTAAAATTATAAATAAAAAAAATATTAAATTAACTAAATAAATATTACACACACTACCATGGTTTGTCATCCATGTATATGTAAAGTAACATTTGCATTGTTAAAGACAACGCGTTGTTAACGCGTCAACGGGGACACTAGTATAAATAAATATAATACATTTTCAAACTTACCTATGAACAAATCTTTTGGCTTCCAAGTACTTGCATCCTTTACATATATCGAGGGAACAAAGAAGTAAGTCTTTCATAGTAAGTGCGCTCGCCCTCTCCGGTCGCGGACGACTCTCTCGAAGGAAATTCTTCAAATCCCCACCAGCTAACAATTCTAGCACTATGAATCTATATGAAATTAATTAAAATAGTTTTTTTTTTGTATAAAGGTAGATATTTGAAATCATAAATAGTTAAAAAAATTATAGTCATATATGACTTTATCGTTATACGTTAAAGTACACAACTTACTTAGCTTCACGCTGTATCCCGCATATAGCAGGGTAGGCAGAGGGTAGTAGAACCGACGAGTTAAGACACTCCGTTCCCCATTTTCCGCCTAATTGAGGCATTGCATGGTAAATGGTGGAACTTAACGCCGAGCTTTGCCATGTTACCAAACCCAAGAAATGAAAATACTATACTTTTAAATTTCCTGGAGTGGAAATTACACTTACATTTTACAGTCGCGCGCTTGTGTCTCTGCGCCACGACAGGTGTTATAGTTATATTATATTTATATTATATAAATTTTTTATATATTGTAGCCTGTGTATTATGTCGAGGGACACCCGGATTCTAAAATATATTAAAATTACTTCCATCTCCCTGTTCTAACAACTAAAAAGTTACATAAATAACCACAACTTAAAACAAAATTCAGGAGAAAAAAACAGAGAGTCTAAACACTATTTTCTAACAGCTTAAAGCCACTTACCTTGGATGCCTATCAAAGCATACACCAATAAGATGTACAATATTAGGATGGTTGAACTTGGCCATGATGGCTGCTTCCATGAGGAAGTCACTCTCCGCCTGCCCCGTGGAGAGTTCTGGAAGGGTTTTGACAGCCACTGGCATTTCTACTGTGTCACCAGCTCGGTGTCTGTAGAGACCTTGGTATACTTCCCCGAAGGCGCCTTGGCCGAGAGCCCTGGATGATGAATGAATGTGAAAGAAAATATTTCGATGACTAAAGAAATCGATACTTCACGAAAATCGATAATATTAAATAATTTAATCGATCAATTTAATCGATAATCGATTTAACTTTAGCTGAGAGCTTTGTAATCAAATAAATTGCATTAAAATTAAAAAAATCAAAAAAATACAAAAATTAAAAGATTTGGATGATTTAAAATCAATATGTCTCGAAAATTTATGCAGTTAAAGTTTGTATGGAAATTTTTAATTTAAAAATTTAAATAAGAAAAGCGTTTTGGATCCATTCGGAAGCTCTCTAGATAGATATCGTACGAATGCCAGACAACATTACTAACTTTAGTAATTAACTTTTAGTATTTTGTTTATTTCATTTTTTTTTACTTGCACTTTATTTATAATATTTTTTTATTTTCATTATGTAAAAACAAAGAGTCTTGTCCCTGTAATTTGCATGTGGTATTCACCTAAAAAGGTAATGCATTTAGCTATAAGAAAAAAGAACAAGCTATTGTAAAATTATTTCCGATGTAATTACCACTGGTGAATCTAATAAATAAATAAAAAAAAAATCTTTGACGGAGAGTCCAGATCCATGTGCAAACAAAATGTAATAAAAAATATTATGAATAACTCAAAAAGTATTCGTCAAATCTTAACTTAGTCAAAATCACTACATTAAAAAGTTATTCAGTAACACATATTGAGAACTGACTCCTTTTTTTAAGCTTGGTTAAAATATACAAAAACTCAACTAACTTGACCAACTTCAAACTCTCTCTCGCGACTTTTGGGAGTCCCCTAACATCGACTCCTTGCGGTAAGAAGGACTCGCTGCCGTAGTGCGGGTTGAAAGCCATGTTGAGGGAGTCCCCGGGACCGCCCGGTGCAGTACGGAGGCGGTGTAGTTGTAGCTCTTGTTGGCGGATTTGTTTTTGTATTGCATCTGCTTCTTTTTTACGTTGGTATTTGTTATCTGTTGAAGTAAAATTATATTAAAAAAAAATTAATCAAAACCCGACCTAAATCAAAGTTTATATAAGTTTCGAAAAGTCGCTATACCTAAATCGAAAAGAAAGAGGAAAGGAAAGGGATCATTAAAATATCATTTTTAGGTCCAGAGAGTCGCAACGAAAAAAAGTTTGGAAGACGTAGAGTATAGACAGATAAAAATTACTGTTAAGATATTTAGTTCTTATTGTTTTTATATTTAAAGATATTAACGCATAATATCTTTAAGATAATTATTAAATTAGTTGTCGTTATGTCCTTTTGAATGACAAAATTATAAAAATATCAAATCAAATTAAATCAAATCAAATAATTTTATTCAAAATAAGAAGTTACAAGCTTCATTATTTGAACGTCAAATAATTTACCACCAGTTCACAAAATTTAATGCCCCAGACCTGAGAAGTACCGGCGCAAGAAACACAGCGGGACATTTTTTTTTCCTCAGTCAATACTTTACAATTATTAATTAGTGACAATGATACCTTTGAAATAGACTGGAACGAGCATTTCATTCCCAAGGTGTGTTATCATTTATAAAATCATTAATTAAGTAATAACCTTTAACACACAAACTTCTTTTCACAACTTTTTTAAATTGTGATATAGAACATTTTTGGACTTTTTCTGGGATCCTATTGTAAAAGCGTGTACACTTGTCCCATAAAAAAATTACGGACTCGATGCAGTCGAGTTAAAGGAACACACATTAACTTAATATTTTAATTATATTTTTTGTTTATTGCCAAGCAGGATAGACGAGTAATATTTGATATTTATTATTATTAATAAATATACTTACAAACATGTAAAGACACGACGAGTATGACCCCCACACACAATACCACTATGAAGGACAGCACTATCAGCGACACCAGCCACATCTGAGGCCAGCCCTCGTCCACTGCAAATAATATAATATATTTTTAATTAAATTTAAAAAGGACATAAAATTGTTCATTTTCCTGGGTTTGGCAACAAGGCAAAGCGCTGCGTTGAGTTCCGCCACTCAGCACGCAATGCCTCAATTCGGCGGAAAGTGGGGAACGGACTGTCTTAACACGTCGGTTCCCTCTGCTCCTGCTATATGCGGGATATAGCGTGAAGTTAAAAAAAAAAGTTACTTTTTTAAATTCTGACTGTCCTTTTTCAAATATTTTTGAAGTTTTAATTGTATCCTTTTTTCTAATTACGATTGTATTTTTTTAAGTTCCTCCTATATGTTTTCAATTACTCGACTGTATATTTACACAATTATTTAGATAACTATCGACCGATTTTGACGGCTCTTGTTTCAGTTGATAGATCACAGCAGATACCTCCGATCGATTTCACTAAAATCGATTTATTGATGAAGGATGGGAAACGAGCAGAAGGACCACCTGATGGTAAGTGGCCCTTCGCCCATGGACATCTACAACACCAGAGGAGTTGTAAATGCGTTGGCGACCTAGTAATCAGATGGGAGGGCGAGGAAATAATCTAGTGGCCGCGTTATCACTCACTCTGTTCTCTCTGAAAGCGGAGAGCGGAGTGTCTTATCACTCCGTTCTCGCGGAGAGCGGAGTGTCTTGACACTCTGTTCTCTTGGAAAGCACTTCTTAAGAACTTATACGCATAGAAGCATGGTTTTAAATAGAAGCGTTCGCACTGCGTGCTCGTCGTAACGACCAAACACCACTCACAACAATGACTAAGTCTTACGACACTCAAAAATGGAAATGGAATCAATAAAGCTATTGGGAATTTATTGAGTGCCGAATATGCTAATCGTAATAATAATATACCTATATTTTCTATCGCTCGATTAGTCTTCTGGTCCTAGCTGCGCTATTTTTTGGTCGCTGGCGACTAGTCGACAGTGCGTTTATACGCTTATTTATTTATAGAGCTTAAACAGCTTATGCTCTAAAGATCGTTTTTTAAAAAGTTTTAAAGAAAATGATATTTTAGTATAAATATACCTAGAAATCTAAGTACTTACATATGCATTTAGTAGGATCGTTGACGTCCGTCGTCCATGAAGCTGGACAATAACACTTTACTTCACTCCTATACTCGTTCATAGCGACACATCGATAATTACAGCCGCATTTCTATAAAAAACAAAATTTAATATAATGTTAAAAGTTACTTCGGTTTAAAGAACTTTATTCTCATTTCGACGAATCATTTACATGAGAAATTAAATAAGCACATTACGTAATAGAAATAACTAGGCAGTGAAACAAGAGGGACTAACAAAACAGTTAACATAATCAATCTCAGAAGTGCAGATCCAAACCCATACACATACTTAGTTATACTTTAGTTTTTGGGTTGACTTAGGTATTGGGTTTAGGAAGAAATGCTTATTATTTGAATTTATATTATTTTTATTTATTTTGGCCAAATTTCGAGGTATTATATGTAGGCGTAACTTAACACTGCACTGTGTCTTGCCAGAATTGGAAAGTATTTTTCGCTTATGCATGGTCACTTTAGAACTATTGCACGTTAATAGCGTAGTAGATTAAGATCCGAAGACCAGCCAGACTTACTTCATAGTATAAAAGCTGACAGTTTCTCTGTGAGTGTATCAGATACAGGTACTATTTTATGCATCTTTACTATCTATTATCTCATGAAGCAACCACACCCCAAATTCCATACTTGCTGATTGTTTTTACCTCTGTCAGGTATCTGACGAAAATGATCTTGATGAGGAGGTATCTTTGATGAAAATTTCTCTGTGAGAAATTTTCAGCTTTTATACTATGAGGTAAGTCTAGTTGATCGTCGGTTTTTAATCTATAACTTAACATTGTAATTAATAGACAGGGAAGTAAATATTTTAAATATTCCACAGAGTAAAGAATCAACAAAAATAAAAACAGAGTAAAAAATAATTA
>JAKGSA010000698.1:370319-401553 GCA_033558755.1 Philaethria dido | reverse complement strand
TTCTTAAAAATACAAAGTCACCTTACTTTTTGAACACACCTCGTATGTAAAATTTCTTGATAAATCAAAGTTCGGAATTATTTAAATAAATATTAATTTTACAATCACTTACATTTCTATTTAATATTCAAATAATTTTGTATTTGTAATAAACGTAAATATATAATTCGTCAAATATTTTTATTAATAATTCATTTAATAGCAAATTTTATTTATTCATTTATTTAATACTTTATTACACCAACAAGAATATAAATGCACATTGTAATAAAACAAAGACAAGAAGAGAATACAGTTTGGTATAAAGGTATCTATCACCACAGGTGATCTCTTCCAGGCAACCCCTACTAAAAGTTAGAACAGAATACAAAAAGATATGGGTTGGTGTACAAATGATTAATATATATATATATATATATATTTATTTTAACTTCACGCTGTAACCCGCATATAGCAGGGTAGGCAGAAGGAACCAGAGAACCTAGTGTTAAGACACTCCATTCTCTTTCAACAATTCCGTTCCCCACTTTCCGCCGAATGGAGGCATTGCGTGTTGAGTGGCGGAACTCAACGCCGCGCAAATATTAATATAAAATATTTACTTAATATAATAAACCTACTTAAACTTTACAACCTAAATATTAAATGCAAGCTTACGTAAATAACTATATTTCTTCCTAAGTAATGAAAATAATGTTAGATATTTGTCGACAGGATACTGAAGAGAAACCGCATCACCCACATCGAGGAGCGCGCCTTCGCAAACACACCGGCGCTACGAGTGCTGTGAGTACTCAAGTAATTACATTAATATACGTATATGTTTATCTACAATCCCTTAAATATCAATAAAAAACAATTATTATTTGTTTTAAAACAAAATTTGTTTCAAGTATTATTCTATTTTATCCATTAAATTATTTAAGCATTTAAGGCCTGTCGTGGCGCAGAAAAACAAGCGTGCGACTTTAAACGGGACAGGGTGCGAGTTCGATTCCCACTTCAGGAAATGAAGACATGAAAATATACGATATATTAACATATTATATTTTCATTTCCTCGCTCTGGTAACAAGGCAATGCACGGCGCTGTGCACCGCCACTCACACGTTTCATTTCGTCGGAAAATGGGGAAGGACAATATTAAAAGAACGGAGGTTTCCTCTGTCTAACCTGCAATGTGCGGAATACAGAGAGAAAAAAAAATGCAATAAAACAAGCAATATAATTTCTAGAACATGAACACCAACAATTTTTTTTCCATTAGTAACTTCTTTGATGAACAAACCGATATTGAATATGTGTATAAATAAAACGCAACTTACGAACCCGTCCTGTAATTCCACACCGCACTACGAGTACTCAGTCGTGCCCTTACAACTCTACTTTGTAAATAATAAATCGGCAACACAATAAATCGATGAAGAGCACACATTTGTTATTGATGCTTCTTACTCGCTATCAAAAGGATAGACTACTTAAATTATAATAACAAATAACGTAGACAGCTTTACATTACTCTCTTTTGTTGACTAATATTGTTTGACGCAAACCGACATAAATATTCAGACACTAACGAAAATAAAAATATGGCATAAGTGATGAGACACGCAAAATTAAATACATACATACATATAGAGCTTCACGCTGCAATCCCGGATATAGCAGGGTAGGCAAAGGGAACCTAGTGTTAAGACACTCCGTTCCCCACTTTCCGCCGAATTGTGGCATTGCGTGCTGAGTAGCGGAACTCAACGCCGCGCCTTGTTACCAAACCTAGGAAATGAAAAATTCCATTTCCTGGAGTGGGAATCGAACCCATAACCTGTCGCGCTTACAGTCGCACATTTGTGCCTCTGCGCCACGACAGTCTTAATTAAATACTCTTTCTTTCAATAAAAAATACAGCGGATAGCAATTTAAAAACAAAATCTTTACTTCTTATCCAGCAGGGTAGTCTCAGTGAAACTAGTGTAAAGACACTCCGTTCGCCGCTTTCCGCCCGAATTGGATACATTGCGCGTTAACTGGCGGAACTCAGCGCCGCGTTTTGTAACACCAATTATTATTTCAACACAGGGCCTCTTAAACTATGGGTCGCGATCCATTTTTTTTTTATATCGCACTCGTAAATGGGGTCGTGAATGACAAAGTTTAAGAAGCCCTGGTTTAACACAATATTAGCCCAACGTGCCGGTACTACAACAAACGCTAACTGACAGAGACTGTAAACATCGATGTGTATTGTTTCCCAACTACCTGCCCGAATTGTGTACAGAGTACGATCTCGTTCTGCCCCAGATTCTTGTAAAACGTCAGACCCAATAACTATTTATGAGCGCCACAGTTATCTTAACACTTATGTCTTGAACTGAAATACCGTGAATTGCTATGAAATAATATATTCTACGTTATTATAGGAAATACGCTCTACATTTTGTTTAATATATTCATATTATGTTATAATTATCATAATTATCATCGACCGTGCTCGTGCAGAAAATAACAATATTGTATGCAAAGCGTAATGTGTATAAGCTCAAACAAAACTAAGTATGATGACAGTGAACTGCTCAGCTATTATAAGTAAGTCTTTTAAGTGTAATAGCTCTACTGCAGATCCCTTTTAAATGGAACGTCTTATTAGTTTCCTATTAAATTATATATATATATATATATTAACTTCACGCTGTATCCCACATATAGCGGGGTAGGCAGAGGGAACCAGAGAATCTAGTGCTAAGGCACTACATACTCTTTCAACAATTCCGTCCCCCACTTTCCGCCGAATTGAGGCATTGCGTGTTGAGTTGAGTGTATTAAATTAATCTAATTTTAAAACATAAATGGACAAACAATCTTATTGTATTCGTGAAGACACACTGCACGGGACGAAGTGCGGGGCGGCAGTGAGGCGATGAAGCAGGGCGCGCGTGGGCGGCGCTGGACATCGCAGCCCTGCGTCATATAGAGATAGCAACATTATTAAAAATAATACAATATATTTCTTTTTTAACTTCACTCTGTATCCCGCATATAGCGCGGTAGGCAGAGGGAACCAGATAACCTAGTGTAAAAACACTCCATTCTCTTTCAACAATTCCGTTCCCCACTTTCCGCCAAATTGAGGCATTGCGTGTTGAGTGGCGGAACTCAACGCCGCGCTTTGCCTTGTTACCAAACCCAAGAAATGAAAATACTAAATTTTACATTTCCTACAAACATTTAATACAATAATCCTGCCCAATAATGTAGCAAACACATCTGCGTTAACAACATTGTCGCTACATACATTTATATATATGTGTTCATATTTGAATGAGATGTACATTTTTCGCTGTGTCAACATGTCTTTTACCCTAAGCTATGAAATTCTTCAGCGGCGGAACGCTTAATGTCTACAATAGCTCCGTTTAACAGATATATAAGAAAATGTGTTTGAAATTAAATTTCGGAAGTAATATTTTCGCTTAATATAGTCCTTAACTTAGTTGTAACAATGAGCATGAACCAACGTAGAACTCTTTTTACTACCGCACCAATTGTCTCACTTTGCTGACCTCGTAAATGTCCATATTAATTTTACGAGGATTTTATAAGTCATAAAAGATAACCACACTCGGTAATAGCGCAGAACAATACGTGTGTATGTGTGTACATACACATAGGTAACATATGCAGTTTAGTGGCTAACTGTTGATTGCTGTACTTTACGATGATTTATTGCAAGCTAACGTAAAAAAATATGATGATTGTTTGCGATGACACAAGGAACATTGTAAATATGAATTTGAAAAGTTTAATATAAGAAATAAAAAAAAAAGTAAGCTAAAATTTTCATAGCTTTTGCGTAATTTATTCTACAAGTAATGTTAATACGAATTACCAAAGCCACCTTCTAAATGTTAATATTTTTTATTTTAACTTCA
Source organism: Philaethria dido (assembly GCA_033558755.1). NCBI lineage: Eukaryota > Metazoa > Arthropoda > Insecta > Lepidoptera > Nymphalidae > Philaethria > Philaethria dido. The sequence goes on along the minus strand of JAKGSA010000698.1, from coordinate 397,625 downwards.
CGCTGTGACCCGCATATAGCAGTGTAGGCAGAGGGAACCAGTGAAACTAGTGTTAAGACACTCCGTTCTCTTTTAATGTCAAGATAAATTGTAAATATCGACATTTTGGAGTGCTTGCTTCGTAAGTAATGCGCGTGCAGTGAACGTGATGCGCCTTTGAGTGCACTCTGCTGGTCCCCAGTGCTAGAGCGCGCGCTGCGGTCGCGTCCGGAGAGCAGCGCGCGGCTCGGAGGCTGCGAGTGTCTGATCATTGCTCTCGGCGGCGATCGATTGCACGTAGGGCTGCCACGATAATACATTTATAAATTTCTTTATTAAATTAAATAGTTACTATATTTGGCAATTTTTTTGTTTCTCAGTTTTATTTTCTACTGTACAAAACAGAAATGGGCTTATGTCGTAATTTTTGGCTTATCAATAACTTCATAATGTCACGGTAGCGGCTGCAGGAAACAACTAATTTAAAAATATAATATCATATTTGTTTTTTAGTTTCACTCATTTTGTTTATAGGAAACTTTCCAGAAGCAGTAGAAGTTTTTGCCGTTCGTTAGCTTACTAATTACTTTACTTTAACAGATTGACTGCAGCTTGCAGCTGTTTTAATATTTCATGTATTTATTTTATAAGAGCCTTTAAATATATGAAACAACAAAGAGATATATTGCGCTAAAATTATATTTGAGTCTTTTGTCTTAAATCATTTTTTATACTCAGATGCAAGTTGATACATTTCTGCTTCAAAAGTGTTAACCCTGCATGTGAGTTCACTTCAGCAGTAAAACAATGTGCACCCCGCCGACGCCGTAACAATCGCAGTCGACATCCGATGCTCACGTCACAAAATACTGAATCAATGTACCGGACTAATGCCTGTCACGTCAATATGCTTTTAAAAAATATCAAATCTGTTGAATTAATTGCAATTACTTTCCTTTGCATAAAACATGCATAAAGAAGATGTTTATTTGGTGACACATTAAAACGCGCTATAAATAGCTTGATTTTATCGACGGATCCTACGTACACTGCTACAAGTGCAGAAACGCTACTTTACAGTTACAGCCATCTGTAAGTTTCTAAGAGTTTCTTTGAAACCTTTAAGTGATTCTCCTGTAAAGTTGTTCACTTATACCAGTGTACAGTGTAGAACTAGTCGATATATGTATATATTTTGATAATTGATGAATGATAAGAAATCTTTGTTAAGGAATAAGAGAGGACAAACGGCCAATATCAAAATCAGTAATAAACCTCCACATCAATTGTGTCCAGCAACACACTGTGTCTATACATAGATACTTGAACGTTTAAATATTACTTAAAAATAAATGTTTTTAAAATCGAAATTCAATCTCACCACTGTCATAATATGACGAACATTTTCCAACTGTGCCATGTCAAAGTCATTTTTAGAGTTTCTCTCATTTAAATATCTACTTTCAGGAAAATAGACCTAGAAAATTAAAGATTCGACGAAAAATCTTCATTATCGATAACCTTTTTGAGTAGCAGCATGTAACTTTGCTAAAGACGTAATTTATTTACGTAGAAAGTTAAATAAAATAAATGACCTATCCAGTTGAATTCAAAAGTCCCTTTGTTGTAAGAAACTTCATAAATACATATATTTCTTTGAATAATTCATCAAGTAAAAGTTTATCAGTTGAGAATTCATGGATAAAATGAAAATCAATAAGAGGGAGCCACACTAAATATTTACATTAGGTAGTTTGTGTCTCTGTCGTGGGACTTGCTCTTATTTTCTTAGTGACGTCAATCCCTGATTTGTGAGTTACTATTTACTATAACTACTAGTTCAGTCAGACCAATGGCTACATTGGTTCATGGTTCAAATATTTTCGGGGCACATAAACATTTATAAAATACTAGCTGTACTCGGCGCACGTTGCTACGCTAATAACTGAAATTTAAAATTGAATTAAACATTTAAAATTCTTTTAAAGTTCATTGATGACATACAGACAAACGTTCATTTTTATATTTAGAAAAGAAGTTTAGAAAACGTATAAAAATTTGAACGTAGCGGGACTCGCACCCGCGCCTCTTGGAAATGTCGTTCTACATCCGATTGTTTCAAAATTCATAAGAATTTAACATAAGAACAACAAAAATAATGTGCAACAAGCGTATAAACGCTTTTTACAGATTATTTTTGTTGTTATATATAAAAATAAACGTATTTTTATTTTTATGATTTTGTTTGACAAAACGTTGGTTTCTTTTCGGACAAAAAAAACAAAGCGTCGAACTGAGCATCAAGCAAAGGACAAAATGACTTAAGCAAAAATGCAAAAAAAAAATGGAAATTGCATTTCTTTTAACACCCATCGTCTTAAAAGAAATTTCACGTTCTTTACCGAATAACAGTGTAGCTAGAGAGCATCTTTTATTTTACTTATCCGCCGCGAAGTAAACAGACAACAATACGTTGAAAGGTATTGTATACCGAAATAACGAGTACAAAATCAATTTATGAACAATAATAATATCGATACACAAACGTAGCAACGTCTAGGAATGTAGGTGACCAAAGTAAATACAAATTCGTAATAATAAAAAGATAGTAGCTGCGGAAAGCGGCCATTTAACGTGACCTCAAAGAGAATCCCTTTGTACGTTCGCTATAAGTTGAGTCACAGCACCGCTGTCGGCGAGTTGCGATAACGCTAAGATATTTCATGCTTATATATTTTTCGTGAGCATAATACATAAATAAAACACGTAACAAGAACACAAGGAGGGCAACTTTAACGAAAACTTAGAATTTCTTATTTTCGTAAATAAAAGATACGTTTTCGTAAATAAGTACGTAAGTCTTAAAGATATATATCCGTTTAAGCACTTGGCCACCTTTCTAGGAGGACGCTTTTTATTACCTTTTGTTATCAAATTAAAATAACACGATTTTTACTATGTGCGACACAAACAGAATCAAATCAAATACCTAGGCAAAAAAATCTAGTGATAAGTCACTCAGTTTTTATTTTCTGCCCCTTTATAATCTAAATCTACTTTAAATATAATAGATAAAAAAAATCCTAAACGTTAGCACTAACATTTTAGCACCAACACCTATAAGTACCCATAGTTATTATAACGTATGCCGATTCGTCGTCGTCGTTGTTGAATATTTGTTAAAATAACATTTAAAAACTTTTAATATGTAACTGTAAAGTTCTCCCTCCATAGCGCATATTCAACACTAATCGCTTAATTGCTCGACCCTCTTGCTAATGTCCTTCAACCTCCACGCCCTCCCACTCTCTGCCTGCAGGCACCTCCTCGACGCAGCCCTCGCGTCTAGTGTTAGCGAGATGTCGAATATTCTATAGTTCCTTTAAACTATAACATTTTTGTCATCACTTTATAAATGATTACCTAAATTTTTCCCTAATTTGTCATAAAAATTTAAGAAACGAAAGAATAGATGATGGATTTAATTCTTAGTATACAAAGAATCGTTCCTTACAAGTAACACTAATATATAGCTCAGCAACCCAACAGAATTCGGACTTATTTATGCGTTAGATGAATTTATTTGAGCCCAAGCTTATGTTTGTGTATAAACAAACAGTAGGTATTGAGAAGGCCATTAGTCGCGGATTCGCCTGTCATTATTTATCAGAACGCGGGATTTATTTGGCAATACAAACAATACGCGGGTGTGATGAATGCGAGTGTTTGAGCGCAAAATTAAACTCGCTCGAGCTCTAACCTAACGTTACAATGAAACGCCGTAAATATACGAGCTGATTGATTTCTTCACAAATTTAAGAAAATTCAGCGATTTAGTTCTTTTTTAGCTTCACGCTGTATCCCGCACACAGTAGAGTAGGCAGAGGGAACCTGAGAACCTAGTGTTAAGACACTCCGTTCTCTTAACATTTCCGTTTCCTCACATTCCGCCGAATTCAGACAATGCGTGCTGTGGCAAATCTCAGCGCTGCGCTTTGCATTGTTACTTTGTTACCAGAGCGAGGAAATGAAAGAACTAAATATGATTATTATGAATATATAATATTTTCATTTCATTTCCTAAAGTGAGTATCGAACTCAAAACCAGTCGTGCGCTTGCTCCTCTGCGCCACGACAAGCCTCCCTAATTCTTTATGTCTATATATCTTACTAACAAGTTATGAATCCTAGTTTATTATTATTTTCATCCGTTTTATGCCCGCAATGATAAAAACCAAACAAGCTTGTAGTTTATACAATGAATTTAAATGATTTTGTCAAACAGGCGGCTTGAAGACAATCTCCTAAGCGAGCTGCCTCCTGCTATTCATCTCTTGCCTGCTCTCGAAGATTTGTAAGTTTTTGTCTTATAATTAATAATTAATGGCATTAGTTGTCAAACAATTTCTTTTCATAGATTTTCTACAGTATTTTGGCTTTCTGTTTTCAGGAAAATATTTCGAACTACATAAAGTATTTATAAAAAAATGCCTAAAATAGCTAATCTCCCTGATAATGCGTTATATTTTGTATTATAAGTAAACATTTATGATGAACTGGAAGATCGCTACTTCTATTATCTAATACGTGTGTGTCTATCAGATCCCTGGCCAACAATCGCGTAGAGCGCGTCTCTCCAGGCCTGCAGGCGTGCTCGCGGCTGACTCGACTGGAACTGCGCGCCAACCCGCTCTCACAGCTGCACGCGCACGCACTCTCGCATCTGCCTAAACTCACCACACTGTGAGTAACTTCATAATTATATTTACTTTTATTGTTAATATAGTACGTAAGGTACATATACCGAACCCTGAGGTACCATCAATTGTAGGACTTCGATGAGTGTTTTTTTCATTTCTCCAGACCGGAAAGTGATAAAACCGCGACGGGTAGCCCAATAATACACTTTGTCTCTACAGTTTGTAGAAAGTGGGAAATAGAGTGTCTTAACACTAGGTCATGCCGTGCCTGCCGCCAAGGTTTCACAGAAGATTCGGGAGTTCCCGTGGGCCTCGGCTAGTAGCGATAGAAGAGGAGCATCGCGAGTTTGTAGTGGGTAGACAGGCGGTTTCTTTACAGCTGGACCGGAGTCCCAAATAAACCCGTCCCGAGTTCCAGATCCGTAACGGATTTCCTCACGTTCTGCCGTGTAGTATGCGTTTAGTGGTTCGTGGGGAAGGCAGAGACCGATAAGCACTACTTTGTGTAAAGGCTGTGTAACATTTTATAATAATATCAATACGAAAGAAGAAAATAAGCTTACTTTTATATTAAACAATCATAGCAATAACATTCAGTACCTACGTTTATTTTCCCGCGTCCCTTGCTTGTAGGCAGATAGGTATAAAATAAGTACGTACGTGACTCTTTACGTCCACTTCCCATGCCGTTCTGGATGAAGCTATCTTACTTTGTAGAGATTCTTTCTTAGAAACTAGTTTAGTAGTCTCTTGTCTCTAGTACTCACCTTCTTCATAGAGGTATAGTAATTATGATCTACTAAAATTATGTAGTAATTAACATAATGCTTAAGAATATAAAACCTAAGACGTCATATGTGAATGTTGTAACATTTATAATTTAACTAGAGTCCCCGTTGACGCGTTAACAACGCGTTGTCTTTAGCAATGTATGTATGTGTCACTTTATATAAGCATGGATGACATCAACCACGGTAGTATGTGTAACATTTATTTTGTTAATTTACTATACTTTTTATTTTTTTAGCATTATTTTAACTGTCCATATAGAGAGTACTGTTATATATTATATAATGTTTACATAATATATGTGTTCTAACACTAACTGAGTGATCTACTGAACGACTAGACAACGCGCAGTCGAAAGTTGGAACATAAACATGGAAATCGTATGTCAAGGTACATAAAAAACAACAGAAACCAAATTACAGCCGATAACAGTTTACATTACTTATATATAAAATAATAAAATTAATATTATCATTTTTTAATTTTAGTTTTGATGTAAATCTGGTTTAAACAATGCATGTAGAGAAGAGACTGTTTAAATATGTAACTTTTCTTAAAATCTTACTTAACAAGAAAAATAAATATATTTTTATTTATTCGATAAACAAAAGCTTGCAGCGCTACATTAATATCGGTATGCCCTTGATCAAAATTGACTACTCTGATATGGATGATATAAGAGATAACCTCAATTGTTGTAAGATCTGTCCTAGTTTTCTTACATGTTCTTAATGCAAGTTCGCTATCGTGTTTACCAGCCGACTGTCTACGTACAAGAGAGTTTGAAAACTCATAAGAAGCTCGGGGAAGCCACCAAATGCGGCAGCTTGCCACAGTTATAGAAATGTTATATATAAAACGTTATGCTATGATTAAATTTTGTTTATTAATTTAACCTTTATGTTTTGTCAAGCACACATGATACAATAATACAAAAATATATTAGTAAAAATAACATTTTCAACGTAGACGAGTCAAGGATAGATGTCTCTATAGTTCCATTAAACTACACAATTCATCCATTTATAATATGAGATACGAATTTAATGTACGCGGTCGTCAGGTGCACGCGTGCACCGGCACCGTGATGCAGGTCGCGACAGCCGCGAGATGCACGCGGTGACTCAGTCAATGCAGTTTGGTTGACCGAGGTCGCATGTGGACACGTCGGTGCACGAGAGTGCAGGGAGGGGAGAGGCAGGCAGGCGGGGGGAGAGAGTCGAGGGAGGTGAAGGGGGGATGCTGCCCACGGAGTGCAGGATATTCACACGGCGGATGCCCGACTCTCCAATTATAGATAATGTCAGCATCGAGTGACCCGACCGCTTATACGTGTCGCGCACTCGTAACCGTCCGCGAAGTCGACTACACGTCGGTGAATTAAGCAATAAATGCTTTATTAGGTCATGGGTATGGCGAGATTTGCCGCCATCGATAATTATTATTAAGCAAAAATGATTAAAACATGGGTACATTATATGATGCCCAAAAGGAATTAGGCACAAGGTCTCATCAACGCGAGTCACGTTTTTCTGCAAAAACATCGTCGATTTATTGCGTCCACGTCATCAATGTGAATGCGATGTAAATTTTTTTCGGAATATATTAATATAATATAAAATTTTGCAGCATACTGTCGGAGGCGCGCGGGCTCGGCTGGCTGCCGGCACTCAACGGCTCGGCGCGCCTGCGCACGCTGCGCGTGGACCGCGCGCGTCTCACGCACGTGCCGCGGGACCTGTGCGCGCACACGCCACAACTGCGGGCACTGTTAGTACTCTCTACTTACTCCATTTAGTCTACCTGCACTCACTTATTTCGACACACTTTATATTGGCAGAGCATGAGGTAGAATGACAAGGTCACATATTTCGACGCTGGAATGGTTAATGAACTACTAAGTAGCCAATTACGTGACTTAACATTTAAGTGCTAGTTGAGATTTACCTTTAATGAACAATTGTTAAGTAAAGTGTGTTTGTATGTTCCTATTCATTGTACGTTACTTTCATTGTTTCATGTACCTTCGTCCTCTTTTTTGTCTTTCTGTTTGCACATTTCTTATTTCTATATTTGTTTTATATTTATTGTTTCGTTCTTTACTTTCCTATTTTCATGAATCAAAACATATTATACTATAGGAACTAATTCTAAGATTCTATTTTTCTTGTGTACTGTACTCGACGGATAATGCGAAAATTAACTGGTGCAGTAGACGACTTTAGATGTGCAATCATATGTTGCAATAAATATAATTACATTTTTTCAAACAAAAGCCTCAATTGCCTTTCTGTAAATAAAAGAAAACATACATTTAAAGTCCTTATTTTCGGGTCTATCTTTTCATTAAACTCTTTTTTTTTTGTTTAACGGCCTGATACTAAACTATTAACAACAAAATATAATTTCTTTCTATTCTCAACTCAGTCTCTTTGACAATCTACTGACAATATAATTTAATAAAACCGGTTTTGTTTACATAAATATATTTCCAAATCCTGAAATATGGCATATATTTGAGTATCAATTAAGCCGTTTAATATTATTTCACTTAAAATGTATATAAATCGCAAAAATCAAAAATCTCACTATCTTTCTTCTAGTCACTGTAAAAGACACCAACTGTTATATATTTACTTTTCATTCCATAATCACTTTACCGGTTAGTAATGTGCAGACGCCACCGAAATGGCCCACTAAAGCATTGACTTATGTGTCACCTTCTAAGCGAGGTTAGAGGCACAAACAAACCTCTCCCCGATTTAAGAGTAATCGATCATGTTTCATCGCCACAACCTCGACAGTATCATTGAAGCTTACATGATTATTACAATTCGCCATTAGCGTGGGCCGCGCCCGCCTCGCCTCTGCCGCCGCTGCCGGCCACTAGCTACTTGGCAACGCATCCATGCAATTGAAGCGCCTAGCGTGTATTAAATTATTTCTTATTACGAAATATAAAGCTCGATCTAGAAACATTTTTTATGTGTTGTTCATCCGTAATTTATTATATAATAATGATTTAGTTACCTTTAAACATTTCAAATATGTATTTTTTTTAATTAACATTGTTTGCCTTTTACCTAGGGACTTGCGTTCCAATCAGTTGGAGCGAGTGCCTCAACTCCACGACTGCACCGAACTTCGAGTACTGTGAGTATTTCATATATATTGCATATGTTGCGATTGTTCATTTATGTAAAAGACTGTCAATGTACGATATTATATTCCTATCCGGTAAGTTCACGTGAAATAAATTGAAACAATACTCATTATATAGTACACAGCGCTTAAAGCGCAATCAATTGTAGAGCGCGGCTAGTTCAATTATCTCATAGTATATAGAGGCGATAACAAATTATATTATACTCGTAGTCCTTACAAAGTTATTCGTAACGGCACGCAAACTTCGCGGGGAAATTTTATCTTATGACGTTTTTTTTTAATCTAGTAAGTGGATATTTTACTTATAAAAACTTTTTAGATTTATGCTAGCCGATATTTGTTTTTTTTTGTATTTATTTACGACTAGTTGCTGTCCGCAACAACGTTTGCGCTGACTTTATAACCCTTGCAAATCTATTACCATTCACTACAAACTGGCGAATTTTATCGGAAATTTTTAGAATTTTAAATTTTTTTGTATACATACACTTAAATATTATTAAAAGATCAAACAGGTTAAGGAAAAGAAATTAAAAAATTTAATTAAGAATGTGATTTTTAGCAAATGTATCTTTTCTCGGAGTTTGATAAATGTATCAGATCTTGATTTTTGATCGCCGACAAAAAAATTCTCATCATGCTAATCATTTTTTGTTAAGACGCCTTTTCCTTGTGTTTTAGAGTTTTACATTAAATATTCCAGATTATTAATTTTTATATGTCAACGGAAACTGCCCATCGAAATGAACAACTTCCGATAAAACGACGTTTCCTTATTACCATAATAATAGTTAGCAGGTCTATTATACTTCGTCAGATATGCCATTATTTAAAATCAATTATACCCTATTTTACGCTCATAAAACAGAAAAATAGTTCCAGAAACGTATACAAACATACAAACTGATAAATAGAAATATAAATTATCTATATACTTGTAATGGAATGACATTTCATTAATTAAAATTTGTTAGTTAGTTGTCTCTGGAAGTCAGTAGAGGGTGCAACGTTCGAAGTGACGTGGGATTCAATGGCGGATGATGTTCAAATTATTTTGTGCAATTTATTAGAGATAGATGAAAGGATATTATTGAGGAAGCGATATTAGTGAACTTTAAATTGTCGTTTCTTTGTCTTTTCAAGTGAGATAAATTGATTATTGTAATGTTGTAAATCGATAATTGTTATAATATTGTAAAGGCGTACACTTTGTATTTTCAGAGAAACAAATTGTGGTTTATTTTTGAAAATCCTCAATAATATATCTTATATACTTTCAATTTGAATCATGTTAACTACTTACCTTTACTATTTATGTATATAGTTCAGGATATTTTTAGAATACTTTCATAAGAATTGTAAGCTATTTCAGTCAGTAATATCGACAATGTGTACAATTCCCATGTATTATATTAGGGTTTATCGACAATACATACGGTAAATAGATTTAGTTCTGAATTTGTAAATGTTATTTATATAATCAATTTTCTTATAAGTATGTATCGACGAAATGATAAAACATCTTACGCTATAATATCAAATATATTAAATAATAAATAAATTTAAAAAATAGGCACTCTTTATATAAAAAGGTTACCTTTAAAGGTTAGGTACCAGTTTAACAATCAGGATTTAATATCAAACCATGTCAAAACATTCTCAATATTCTTATTATAATTATTATAAAACGTTTTAAATTATCTTTATTTTGCTTATTCTTAGAACGGTGTATTATTTTCAAACCTTGTCATTGAAATAGAAATGTAAGATTTTTGTTAATGTCAAAGGAATATAAATTTTATAATAATACAATAATTAGTTTAGGTACGTACGTATTCTAGATGGATGGTGGATAAGAAATGATTCATTGTTATCATTAATTATAATAACATTAATACATATAATGAAAGTACAATGACTGCCCTAATTATTATAAATGACCTAGTCTTATCTAATTATGACTTCACGCGTTATCTATGGCGTTATAGAGGAAGGCATGGAAATATAACTACTACTATACTACTGATGTTGATACTCGGGAGGCTCATCATAGTTGTAAATTTATTGTAAAATTTTATTTGAAAAAAGCAACTGTTGAGTTTCTGCCGACTCTGCTCAACAGAACTTCCTTCCAAGCCAGTGGTAGACTGACAATATCGATATTTTTGTGTTAATTGGCGATTCGTAAGTGCTTATAATAGGCTATTTGAATAAAGAATATTTTGATTTTTAGATAACAAACTGATAATCGATATGTATATTTAGTTAAACATAATCAATGCATTCGACGCTAACGTCCGTATCAGGACAAATAATGTAGTAGGTATCTATTAGCTATTGTATAGGTATTAGTATGCGGCCGTCGCGTCGGATGCACACTCACAGGATGGCGCCAACAGATACTCGTATAGCAGTGAGAGCAAACTTTAGCACACTCGCCGTTGAGAACTTTACTTGCTTAAAATGAGTTCGTTTTAGAAACAATAGACAATGTTAACTTTTAATTACTTTATCATTCTGTAACCATGCAATACTATTATATAATAGGTACTAAAATGGTTACATAAATAGCTAAATCAATCAAAAAAACCATATTTTGTTTTAAACTTCCTTCATTTTTTCCAATTCTTCAGTACAATCAACTTTAACATATAATAAAATATACATTTGATAACAGATATACCTGAGTACATATAATTAATGAAATCACTTTGCTATGTTCATATATTTCGTAATTTGCCTATTATATATAAATTTGTACGTATATTTATAATACCAATATATATTTGTAAATATAAATTTGTACGTAGAATCAACATTCACACCCGCCCAAGTGAGGAGGTACCCACCCTCCTACGACACGAGTGTAAATGCGACTTTTATTTCGATTTTGCCTGGTTAATTCTTTTTCGGATTTTTTCCGCATAGGAAGGTAATTATAGAGAACCTAGTTTCTAGACACTCCGTCCTCCGCTGTCTGATCGTAGTCTATGTAATACGTGTTGAGTGGCAGCATCCAACGCCGCGCCTTGTCTTACCTAGGAGGGGAAATGGGAGATATTAAAATATAACATATAATCATACCCCAAGGGAGATCGAATAATCATCGCTTTTAAACAAAAATCATTGGAATGCAGTAATAATAAACATTGTTAAACTTCACAAAAGTATTACATCCACTTTTGTAGAAGCATACAAATACAAATACAAATACAAATATTCTTTATTGCACACAAATAAACAAATAACATAGAAGTAGTAATAGCGTACAATAAGGCGGCCTTATCGCTTAAAGCGATCTCTTCCAGGCAACCTTTGGATATTGAGAGATTAAGCATAGTGAAGATTTAGAAAATTGTATCGTAACTGTAAATATTTGACAGGGACTTGTCCGACAACTTGGTGGAGACTATAGGCGACGGCGCGTTGCGCGGTCTGCGGCGCCTGCACGACCTGCTGGTGGCGCGCAACCGCCTGCGCCTCGTCACCGCGGACACCTTCGTGCACACGCCGCGCCTACAGCTACTGTCAGTATACACTACTCTATGGTTACCTATTACTACGTAAACTACTTGCAAATTATATGAAATTCCAAATTAACATATGAGTACACATATTAGTTTCTAATTTATGTATGAGCTTCATTTGTAAGGAATTTAATTATAAGAAGATGATATCATGTTACTTATAATGAAATAAATTTACAATATTTGTTCAATGTACATATAGCCTGTGTAATCTTTCCTTAATTATTATTTGTGAAATGTCAATGCCACAATTGGCAACCACCAGGCATACACTCGTATATGTATGTATAGTATCGCAAAGGCGAGTGCGGTCGGCCGCTCTACCTGTAAAAAGCCATCAATCATCCGCAAGTTCACTAATTGAATATTCAGCAGCGGCGGCGCGTCGTGTCGCTCTTGTTCTTACCGCAAATGGTCACGAGTGCTCTTCCGCACCCGTTCCCTCCCACAAATGCTCACGTCTCTCACATTATTCATGTATAATTTAGAATTTTAGCGTTTTTGATATATTGATACCTTATCGATGTTTTACATTAATTTAAAAATGAAACAGTATTGTATGCACACAAAATAGAAATATTACTTTCAGACGATGAGCTTATACATGAAGAATATATGTGAATAATTAAAGATTTAAGTGTTCTCTTTGCCACCCGTAGTGGTCACTTCTACGACATTGCTACGACATACACGAGTATACATTCTTTCACAGACTGAATTCTATAGACGTGCACAAACGTTTGTCTCTTTTTTGTGTCACTATTCTGTTTGATAGAATTCATCACAATGATGTTATAGAAGTTTCACTAAAAAACCGTTTCATGCGAAGTATTTATAATGACAACGCATGAATGCTACACATGTACAGTGTACATGGTTATTTCTTCCAACTGTTATATTTCATATGTCCAGGAAAATTACTGTCTACGTTTCTGACCTGAAATATCTTATGTTGGTACTTTGTTGTTAGACAGCAATAAATCTTTCGCAGCGTTGGTACGTAAACGCACGCTTTCATCGCCGACAAACAAAGTTCGCACATTGTGAAATTTAATCTTAGAATTTATAATTCTCATTTCATAAATTATTCCACTCCATTTCCACTACACGAATCTTGACAATCCGTTAACAACCTATCTACCAACTAAATGTAAAGTAGCCATTTAGTTTACGGTGTTACATTAGAGACGGCAGCAGTCATCCGTCAGCCGACAGCCGACTGCCGACCGCGGACCGCACGCAACTAATGTCGTTAGGCGTTAAAGCAATTAATAAAGCTGACGAGTTGTTGGCTTTCAACAAATATTAAACGCTCGTTACGTGCGACCGCGACACGCCGGGACAGCCGGGACACGCGTTTTACTCTGCCACAACGACGCGACCTCGAACGTTTCCAATTAACTGTGGAATATATGAGGCTCTACTCATTCTACTTTATCCAATAACTTATTGGAAAAACTTGAACGCTGCAACATTGCGTTGAGCAGAGCTACACATGTACAGTTCGTATATGCAGTATATACATGGTGATGCAATCATAATATACAAAAGGCAACATCTCGCGTGGCGTCGCGTCGCCCGCGGCCCCCTGTCACCTACATATGTACATCTGTGTATTCATTTGAATACGTCTTGCTTTCAGAGACCTCGAGGACAACCAAATAGAGCACATCGACATGGAAGCGTTCGTCCCCATTTCTAAATTAGAAGATTTGTAAGTTTGTTTTCACTGTACTCGTACTGTTTGATGTTAGTTTACATTAAGTAAATTACATATTTCTCGGAGTTTATTATTGTTTACGCCTCGTTCAAACACTATATGACCTATTTTTATCTAATGTGTAAATAACTTTAAAAAAGTAACAGTGACTTGTACATGAATGTCAAAATCAAAATATTCTTTATTCAACGATTTACAAAGGTGTCAGTCGTGTCAGTCCTAACGAAAGCAATCACCGGCTCGGAAGGCAGTTCTGATGAGAAGAGCCGGCAAGAAACTCAACAGTTGCTCTTTTCAATATAATTTTTTTACAATAAGTATACAACTATGATGAGCCTCCCGGGTGAGCGTCTACAGCATTTAATTCCACACATTGATTTCATTATAGTAAAAATGTATAAAGCATAACTATTGTTTTAGAAATGTGGGCAACAACAAGTTCCCGGTGTTGCCGGCGAGCGGGCTGCAGCGACTGCTGCACTTGAAGGCGCACAACAACCCTGCGCTCCGTCGTTTCCACCCTCCGGACCTCTTCCCTAGAATACAGGTCAACTAATTTTTGTATATTAATTTAAGCATTATTAGTTTCCTTACCATTCACTCTTTGAGATTTTTTTAGTAGGCGTTTTCGATCGTACTGCTTTCACAGGCTTAGAATTAAATAAATACTCTGATATTTTACTACGTTTAAATGAAAATATCAGTAGGTACAGGTTTCTCGTCGATAGGGCATCGATTGTAAAGCGGTAGATCCATTTTTGATATTCGTTAAGTAGCTCAAAAAATATTTTTCATTTTTAAAACTCACAAAATGTTTACAAGATTCTATGTTGAATATATTTTAAATTTGAGTATTCACACACATACAAATGCAATATAACAATATCATAGAATGGACATTGTTTTCAGAATTAATGTTTCTAACATGAATTTAAAATCTCTCAATCATCGTTTTTCAGTCTCGTCTCAATTTTCAGTTGCACGTGAATGAGATCTGTTTCAAGTATCATTAGCTGTGTTACGACTTTTGCCATATGCAAAGGGCGGCGTTGAGTTCCGCCACTCAACACGCAATACCTCAATTCGGCAGAAAGTGGGGAACGGAATTGTTGAAAGAGAATGGAGTGTCTTAACACTAGGTTCTCTGGTTCCCTCTGCCTTCCCTGCTAAATGAGGGTTACAGCATGAAGTTAAAAAAAATGTTCTTTAATACGTGTTATTCACAAGCACATATTCAGTTACTGACTGTTATGATGTGTGATCCACCAGACCCTGGTGTTGTCGTACGCGTACCACTGCTGCGAGTTCATGCCGCTGATGGAGGGCGGCAGCGCGGTGGGGGCTGCGGGGGCTGCGGACGGGGACGCGGCCGACGCCGAGCGCGAGCAGTTCAGCGACCTGGTGCTGCTGCCGCCCGCACACGTCGACCTCGCCGCGTGGGCCAACGCCACTGACATCTGGCCACACTATTGTGCGTGAGCTTACCATTTTCTTCTATCCTATATTAACATTGTCTTTGAAAGCATTGTCTTTGGTTTACACTAAGCCACATAGCTGGGTGATAATCAGAGAGAAACTAGTGTCAACGCACCCCGTTCTCCACTTATGTTTGGCGGAACTCAACGCCGCGCTTTGTCTTACTAAAGCGAAGAAATGAAAATAAAATAGTAGATATGAAAAAAAAATAATTGCTTTACATTACTTCTATTATCGTTACTTTTTTGTATAATCTCAAGTGTATTAGTATATTTTTCTATAAGATCATATTGATTTATATAAAATACAACAATAGATATCTTATAGTGAATGCAACCGGTGAGGGAGGATCTCGGCTCGCAGCGGTGGACTGGGGCGGTGTGGGTGCGGCTGAACTAAAATTTTCTGGAGTTCGCCGGGTACGGTGCTTGCCTCTACCTGGTATGTATTGAAATGACATTTCATTAATTCAAATTTGCCGCGCTTTGCGCATGTCTAATTTGTCTGTGCAAGTCGGTAGAGGGCGCAACGGTCGAACTGACGTGGGATTCAATGGCGGATGATGTTCAGATTATTTTGTGCAATTTATTAGAGATAGATGAAAGGATATAATTGAGGAAGCCATATTAGTGAATTTTAAATTGTCGTTTCTTTGTATTTTCAGGTGAGATAAATTGTGGTTTATTTTTGAAAATTCTCAATAATATATCTTATAGGTATATTAGATTTTTTTATATCTAATGATAAGGGAGAATCATTTGGTCAAAAATAAGTTTAGACCAATATTTAAAACACCTTCAATATTATTTTATTGCTACGTATCTCTTCATGTGTAGGTCCGTTTCTGCCGTGCGTGGACCTGTTTGACTGGTGGACGCTGCGCTGCGGCGTGTGGGCGGTGTTTCTGCTGGCGCTGCTCGGTAACGGCACGGTCGTCTTCGTATTGGTTTTCAGTCGCAGCCGCATCGATGTACCGCGATTTCTGGTCACCAACCTCGCAGCGGCTGATTTCTTTATGGGAATTTATTTAGGTATTTCTTTAAACATTATAAAAATATAAAAAAATGCCGCAATAATTATTATCAAAACGTCTCAATGTGTAAAATCTTATCGCTCTGTAGGTTTTTTGGCCGTGGTCGACGCTGGAACATTAGGTGAATTTCGAGCACATGCGATCGCGTGGCAAATGTCGGGCGGATGTCGGCTGGCGGGGTTCCTGGGCGTGCTGTCGTCCGAGCTGTCCGTGTACACGCTGGCCGTCATCACGCTAGAGCGCAACTACGCCATCACGCACGCCATGCACCTCAACAAGCGCCTGTCGCTGCGCCACGCGGCCGCCGTGATGGCGGCGGGCTGGGCCTTCTCGCTGGCGGCGGCCGCGCTGCCGCTGCTGGGCGTGTCCGACTACCGCAAGTTCGCCGTGTGCCTGCCCTTCGAGACCGGCTCGCCCGCCGCGCTCGGCTACGTCGTCACGCTGCTCATCATCAACGGGCTGGCCTTCCTGGTGCTGCTCGGATGCTATCTCAAGATGTATTGCGCCATCCGCGGCTCGCAAGCGTGGAACTCGAACGACTCTCGTATCGCGCGAAACGAATGGCGCTCCTGGTGTTTACAGATTTCCTGTGTTGGTCTCCGATAGCTTTCTTCGCCCTCACACGGCGGCTTTCGGGTCGGCTCGTATCTCTCGAGGAGGCAAAAGTGTTCACCGTTTTCGTGCTGCCGCTGAATTCGTGCTGCAACCCATTCCTGTACGCCATACTCACTAAGCAATTCAAAAAAGACTGCGCTCTCGTCTGCAAAGCTATCGAGGAATCTCGCGTGACTCGCGGCATCGGCCGATGCAGACACACTCGTCCAACTTCCGGCAACCGCCGGACGCCCGCCAGCGCCAACGGCCTCTCGCCAGACGTGTCGTCGCGAGAGCAGCACGGCGCCGCGTGCGCGTGTCGCCGCCTGCTGCCCGCCGGCTGTCGCGCCCGCCGCGCCCGTCGCGGCCCGCCGAAGACTGAGCGGCGAGGCACGCCTACTGCGCCGGCTGCGCGCGTGCGGGCGGCGCGCCACCACACTGCGGCGCCGCCCGCGCCTCAGCCGCCCGCGCCGCCCGCGCGCACCGGCTCCGTAATCTCCTCCGTGAGTTCTCGTCGTCGCGCTCGGACTCGTGGCGCACGTACGGGCGACGCCGCCGCCGCCGCGCCGTATCCGCCTCGTGGCTCAAGTGGCGCGCAAGACCTCCAGGACTCGAACCTCTCGTCGTCTACAACGACTGCCGGGCTCAACGCCACGGCGTCGACCGGCACGTGGCGCACGTCGCGCTCCGGGCGGCAGCGCGGCGGCGGCGCGCAGGCGCGAGCGCGGCGCTGAGCGAGGCGGCAGGCGCGGGCGCGGAGCGGCGCGGCGACGGGCGGCGGCCTCACCTCACGCGGCAGCCGGCGGTGAGGTGGCGGACGAGCCGCCGCTGTCGCCGGGCGCGCTGCCGGCGCCGCGCCTGCTGCACACGATCCCGTCGGCGGCGGAGACGGAGACGCAGGCGGAGGAGGCGGACGCGCGCTGAACGCGACGCGGCTACGTCACCGGTCACTTAATGAGTGTCTTATCGAACCGTCCATTAGCAGCCGGTCGCGTCCGTTAGCGCGGTCTCACCGTATTCCCCCGCACCCTGCGGCCGCCCGCCGACGATCGACCGTAACCAATATACGGTTGATTTTGAAGCGGATCGCCGAGTATCTCTAAATAGAATATATACCCTGTTATCGCCGAACCCGAACGGTCGCTTTTGTACAGTATTAAAAAACCATGACAATTATAGTGATAAAAAATAGTGTAACGAAGATACGATATTTATTTAGAAAAATAACATTTTATATGATAAAAGATAAAGTTTTAAATGAATGTATTCTTAGCTAGGTCGTTCGTATACCATGAATGTATTCTTAGCTAGGTCGTGTCCATGTTTATTTACAAAGTACGTTAGCGTAAATACTTAGTTGAAAGTGTACATATGTATGTAGAGTAGGAGCGCGCCGCGGTCGCGTACGCGCTGACTGCGGTCGCACTCCGTAGCCTTACGTCCGAGAGGACCGAAGCAGTATTCGACTTCAGTATCTACTAAATAATTACTATGTTAATGTTACGTTGAATGTAAGTTAGATTTTATATGACATAGAATTTATAACCGCCTTGCAGAGGTGACCGTCGCGTCGTACATGTTATATGTATATAGTGTAACTTTATGCTTAAACGATTCTATTAGAATGAACAGTACTACGTCCTAGCCACTTGTTACTGAAAAATATAGTTTCAAATGCCAAAAGAACCAATTTTACTGAAGACAATAAAAGTTGAAAATTTTAAACTGCACAATTATGAATACAACACGTAGTAATATTAAAACTGCGCGCAGTGTGGATGCAGTTAGCACGGCTCATTTCGTTTCTTAAGGCTTAAGTGAATATATTTATATAGAACATAAAATTAGACACCGTTTTTTTTGCATTTTTTACATCTTAGTTACCGCAGATAATCCGTCGTTGTAAATAAGGACATAGAACAAATGTAATAGCTAAATACTTACCAAGTGTCCGACAACCGACACTTCGATCAAGAATTTGACGAACGTTAAGAGAATTACCCTGAACAAAACACACCGAGTACAAACATAGCGTATATTTTTTATTTAGGTCTTTTAATATTTTACAACATTGAAATTATCTTTTATTTTATTTATATTGTATTATTTTTTTTATAGTGTAAGATGTTTTTTTTATTGTATGTTAATATTTGTGCCATAACGCTGTCACTCCATAGCGCTCTAGCGCCTACACCTCAGTATATAACTAACTATGAAAAGCATTTGTTTTGGTAATGATAACTATTATTTATCATTTTATATGTACGAACGTATGTAATTAGTTAGCTATATTATATGAAATAAATGAAATTATAAAGACGTGGCGTAGAGTTACTACCTTATATGGAGATTGAAACACGATTTATTAAATTTCACATATATTTTTACATATTGTTTGCATGTTACAATTACAACAAATATTCGTAGTGACAGTATATTTTTAAATATAATATATACATATATGTATAAGTAAGCTAATTACGAAGAATAACTGGCCTATGTTCGTTGTCTGTTGGCACTGGGCGAGTGCGCGCTCGCGCCTCTTTATTGAACATGTTAGAGTGGTTAAAAGTGTTATTTATTTATTTATTATTCTTAAAATAAAGTGAAGCGATGTAAAAGTGAGTTTTATTATGAGTCACAGCGAGAACGCCGCGAGGTAGCTACGGTTCATAGCGTGTTAAGTAAACAAATCTAAAACTGTTACTGCGCGTGCACGCCTGTCAGTCTCTACGCGGTGAGGACGGTAGGTATAACAGATGACGTCAGTACAGTAATTAGGCACTATTCGTGGCAACAACACGATGTTATAAATAATTTCATCATACAATCATATTAGATTTAATGAAAACTGAAGTAGATAGTTGCAGTAGTCGTAGTAGATAGTGGGACGGCGAAAGATGTGCGACTCTAAGGGTCCCTACACCATCTGTCTCGTGATCATGACAGAATCGAATCCAATTCCATTATATATAATTTGTAAACAATATAGTACTAGTTTCCTTCGAAGTTCGAAAGTTGTGTCATTAAATCGTTTGTCCCTGATTTTAGATATTTTTTAGTTGATAAAAAGCACATGTAACATGTACGTGTTCACTCTTCACTTTCTATGTAATGTTAATTTTATTAAATAGTTATAGTTAATTAGTAATCTCTAGTAAGTAGCTACGAACAGATATACCCAACCGTTGATGAAACAACATTTAAACCTGCTCAGTATATCGTTAAACTGTAATTAGACATCATTTAACAAATATTCACAACATTAATTATCCTAAAAGAAGCTCCACTACACAACAGTACACGGTACCTTACACTGTTTTGACTGCGTTCGTTGAATATTTCGTAAAAGGGAAATTTTAAAAGATGTGACTTAATATTAAAAAATCTATATAACACGTAACACACATAAACCAGAAGCTCTGGTGTTTCATTATCTTCGTCGCTAATTTCTGACGGAGACACAGTTTTCCAACAAGGAACATGACAAATGAAGCGCAACCGATGCTCGTAAATATCAAGAAGGGTCGGGGTTAGGGCGCGGCTCGCTGGCGGCGCGCGAGGCTTGCGGCGGCGGCGCAGCGGCGGGCGCGTTGGCGAGGGCGGCGGCGGCGGCGTCCTCGTCGGGGTCGCGCAGCAGGTCGCGGCGCGCGCGTCTACGCCGGAACTCGGCAAACTCCCTCCCGAGATGATGGTCCAGCTCGTGCAGGCGGCGCCGGCTCTCCTCCGCCGCGCACTCCGCGCTCGCCACGCTGCACGCACTCGTCGCCTGCACCTCTTCGCTCTCTTCCTTATCTTCGTCCACTTCCTGAAAAGTGTTTTTTACTCTCGATTTATAAGCTGTCTCATGAATTAAAACGTATCACAAAACATGAAACCTATCCGACCTATACGAAAACTACTTATAGCATCTATTAAAAGTATCCGATAGTACACGCCGTGCATCGTCGGTTTAATCGAGTATAAAAAATCTAATTATGGATCATTACGCATCATTGCCGGCGCGCCGTAATCTTGTTACATGCACGATTTTGTGTATGATACATTTTATATGGTAACTATTGAAGGATGCCCACCTTGATCTCTGCAAACGTGACGGGCATAGTACGGTGTCGCTGATCGCCGCGCCTTCGCCGGAGCCCGCGCGCCCGCGCCGATGCTGCCACCGGGTACACCGCGTCCATACCGCAATAGGCTGAAACTTTAATAGCAAATTTTCATGCATCTTTGCCTTCTTATGAAAAAACACGACATAATATTAAAAAATCTTACCCCGAAGAGAAGGGTTCAAGTGTCCAGTAAACTAAAAAATGCAAATGTCAATTGTTGATTGCGTCGCTCTGTTTGTATACTTGTATAAGCCTTCAGTCTAGTAGCAAATGTAACCCGTACTCACTAATTCGTTATTGATTATCTTTTTAAGCTTAATTAAATTTTGTTTAAAGATTTAAAGTAAGCTTTGCGATGAAGTGATAATTTTTGTTCAGGAGGTTAGCGCGCACAAGCACTGTCGCACTCTCAAGCCAACGCGGCTGCGAACTCGACTAGCGTACTCGTTATTTTTTCCCGAGAAATCTGTGTTTTGGTGTGTGACCGAGTTCCGGTGGCGAAGTGCCAACCACAACGACCGCCCCCCGCACACCTTCCCACAGCCTGTGAGCCACCCCTGCCACCAACTCCGCCTCACCACTTCTCTTTACCTCCCCGACGAGTGGATATGCGCGAAAGTAATAAAACATAATACATTCTTTAATTAACTTAATTAAATTCTATATGTGTATGTATTGCAGCCTGCAACCGGATGATGTGTGCTATGAATAAACTTATCTTGAATTAACATTAATCTATTAATATATAACAAATTGAATTTGAAGATAAGATAAAGAACTTAAAATTTTAAGGAATATAAATATAATTAAATGTAATACATATTATATATTTAATTAAATATATTTATATATTTATACATTCATAGAGGCTAAGCTTCCAAGAAAAGCAGGGTTTAAAGTACTTCATTAACAAATAAAGTCAACCACGACAGATCAAGTAAAGACACACATAGATTTCTGAAAGCTTATAAGTTATATCAACAAGTGCAAACCGCTGTGAAAACAAAAACTAAGGATTGACAAAGAGAACTTAATGTTTTGGAAATTCTTGCTTAAGCTCCCGTTACTATGCCGGTTTTGTAAGTACAAACCTTAAGAACATGTAAGTTTTCCGCTTTTTGTTTAAACCGCATTAATATCGCGTTTTTAAGCAACCGAGCATACTAAAAATCCGACATTTCGTTCACTTTAAAGAAGTTTGTGATTTTAGAGGGAGGAGGATGTACCTTGCGATTAATCGGCTACAATAGGTTAAAACGGGGTAATTAAAATTATATATATACTATGAATATTATCTTAAAACGAAATACTAGCAAACAAAAAAACTCAAATTAACTGTCGTCCGTACGTTGCTAATCAACCTAATTTAACGAAAGTCCAAAATTATGACAAAATATCTCATACTACATTATAAGACCTTATTCAGTAACCTACAAGTAAACGAAAAAAAAACTACTAAACGCTTCTGATTTTTTTATGGCCAATCTATTCATTTTTTTTATTCTTGTCCGCATCAACAGCAATCTGTGTAATATTGACATTTACGTTTGACACTTGACAGCTTGACATTGACTTACAAAGTAAACATACGAAAAGTTGACAGATTCATCTGAGTTCAATAATAAATTTCATTTGATATCAACATATTAACAACAATTCAAAATGAGTTATATGTTAGGACATCTACACAATGGATGGCAAGTGGATCAGGCCATCCTTTCTGAGGAGGATCGTGTCGTAGTAAGTTATCATAGAATTTTCCAGATTATCATTCACACTAGGCTCATGTCACATTTAATAAAAATAAATATTTACAAATTTATTCAACAGGTGATTAGATTTGGGCACGACTGGGACCCGACTTGTATGAAAATGGATGAAGTTTTGTATAGTATTGCCGAAAAAGTGAAGAACTTTGCAGTAATCTACCTTGTAGATATTACTGAAGTACCGGATTTCAACAAAATGTAAGTTATTCTTATTACTAACTAATAACTTTACTGTTTTTCCAAAGCTATGAATTGTTGAGATTATACTTTTTAATGTTGTAATAATTTATATAATGGAAAATATAAGTGCTGTGGTTATCTCTGATGTATGTAATATTAAGCTTTCAAAAAACTTTGCCTCATTGATGTTTGTGGCTCATGTGCCAACATGCTAAGTGATCTATCTACCTTTTCCATATTGCATTACTGAACATAATTCTTGTCATAATCTACAATAAATTTAAATAAGATTGCCTTTTTATTCAATGTCTATTTGATTTCATTTACAATACAGAGTGTGACTATTACAGTATATATAGAATATCTTGTGCTATTTACATAAATAATTACATTTATTTATGTCTTATGCTCAAGTATGTTTATTTATGTTCCAGGTATGAATTGTATGATCCATGTACAGTGATGTTCTTCTTCCGCAACAAACACATCATGATAGATCTGGGCACTGGCAACAATAACAAGATCAACTGGCCGCTGGAGGACAAGCAGGAGATGATCGACATCATAGAGACTGTGTACCGTGGTGCGCGCAAGGGACGAGGTCTTGTCGTCTCTCCCAAAGACTACTCTACCAAATATAGATACTGAATGTACTTTGAAATATTACTTTTGTTTTTTGTGGTTTCAATCTCTCACGGCTCTGAGACAGGCGAGCAAGTTGAAAATTTATTTACATTGTTTTATAATGTTTTTAAATAGATTTTCTGTTTTAATCTGTAATGTATGTCATAAATTATTGTATAAATAAAGTAAGAAAATATAATTAATTATAAGGAAACGTTTGTTTTATTTGCATTAAGCCCTTTTTGAAAGCAATACTTGTACATATTGAAGAATTAAGATTTAAATAAGAAAAGAAAACAAAGAAAATGCACTAATAAGTATAATTATTAACTTATAAAGTACTTGTCAGACCATATCAGCACTAGCTATCATATAAAAAAAGAATTTTCAAAATTGTTTCCCGCATTGAAAAGTAAAGCAGTAAATACCCAGCCATATTGAAAACCTATACTTTTCTTGAAGTCTTAAAAATAATAAATTCGTTTTCACTATTTATTTTAACTAGTGTCCCCGTAAATGCGTTAGTAACGCATTGCGTAGTGACGTATATAAACATGGATGTCAAACCATGGTAGTGAGTGTAACATTTATTTTATTTTTATGCATTATTTAAAAAAAATATTAGCATTCTGAACTGCTTCTCTATATGAACTATTAGTATGCCAAGTTTCACGCTCCTCCGTCCGCGTAATTTACGTAAAAAGGAATCTAAAGTTTTTGCTTCACGTATTTGTATATAGATATCGTTTGAAAAAAGGAAGAAAACTAATTGTCAAAAGTGTTGTCATTTCTGTTAATAATTTATTTTCTAATAAAATCAAATAGTTTTCGGCAAAATAAATAAGTTGATACATTAGGAGTGCATAAGTTTTAAGGAGGTGTTCGAAAAGCTGCAATTAGCCTGATACTTTGCTCACAGTAGCCGACTCCGCCTTTGTGTCCTTGTGTATCATCTGCCTTTCACTTCTGCAGTAGCCTCACCTTGTGAGCGGACGCTTTGCTACTTCCCTATGAGTACCTAACATTGACATATCCTTACGCTACTGGTAACCTGGTACATATGGAGTCATACATGAACAAGTCTCTCTCAGAAATGGACCTAAACCAAGAGGGAATGAATACTCCTCCAAGTTATGTATTTCAAAGAGCTAAAAGAAGCATTGATCAAATTGATGAATCAATTATAAAACAACTTGAACAGTTTAAGGAGGAGATAAGAAAAATGTTTAGTGTCTTTTCTCTCACACAAGAAAGAGAGATTCAAAGTATGACCACCACCTTGAAAGAAATTCAGCAATATAACATAAGTATTGAGAGTTCCATTGCTTTTCTCACTGCTCAAAATGAAGATCTTAAAATAAAGATAGATAAATTGGAGGGCCAGGCGAAAAAAGACCATAAAATTACTAGAAGATAAGATCGAAACTATGCAAATCGGTGGCCAGAAGTCAAACTTTGTCATAAAAAATGTACCTCGGAAAACCGGTGAAACTAAAGAGGACCTATGAAATATGGTTTTATGTCTCTCTAAGAATATAGAATGCTCGGTCACTAAACATGATATAAAAGATATATATAGAGTTCGTGGGAAACTCAATGGGAAACTGTATACACCTATAATTGTGGAAACTGGCTCGACGATAATTAAGTCTGAATTTATGAAAATGGTTAAGACTTATAATATTAAATACAAATATAAGTTATGCTGCAAACATCTAGGTTTCAAATCTCTAGAAGATACACCCATTTTTCTCTCGGAGCATTTGACTTCAAAGGCCTCGCGTCTATTTTTCCTTGCACGCGATTTAACCAAGTCTGGTGCTTATAAATTTTGTTGGACTGCCTATGGTAAAGTTCTAGTGAAAAAGGATGAACTATCGCCGTCAATAATAATAAGAAATGAGCAACAAATACAACAACTGAAAATGAACAAATGACTACTTTCACTGTTTCAAAATACGCATTCATTACTTAGCTTGTAGAATTTTCTTCGTTTTTTTATGTTTTAATATTTTTGTATTCACTGCATGCTTATACAAGTAAGCTTATAGAAAGTACTTGTAATAGTCTTTTTTTTTTAACTTCACGATGGATCCCGCATATAGCAGGGTAGGCAGAGGGAACCAGAGAACCTAGTGTTAAGACACTCCATTCTCTTTCAACAATTCCGTTCCCCACTTTCTCCCGAATTGAGGCATTGAGAATTGACCAACTAACATTACGCATATAAAGAAGGTAGAGTAATAGCAAAATTGAGAGTGTGACTTCAGTTCTCATTCAGGGCAATATTTGTATATGAATTATTTATTGGTCTATTTAAGGGTGGAAAATGTAATCAAGAGCGAGTCATAAGGTAAGGAGGAAGTGTAAATAAAAATTCACAAAATGTTTCCGGTTGTTTATATTATACAACATCAGATCTTGTACAACAAAGTGGGACGCAGGCGGTCGTCGCCGGTCGCCTGTCCTCGGTCCATATAAAACGTTTGAAAGGTTCAGTTTAATCGTGAAATACAAAAGTGTCGCGGGCGGTGTGGGACGTTGACTAGCGCACCGCCGCGCGTCGTCTGCCGGCTCGCGTCTCCTAGTTGAGGTCGTCGGGGGTGGCGGCGGGGGGTGCCGGGGGGGTCGCGGTGGCGGGCGGCGTGGACGCGGGCGCGGGCCGCCACTCGTGCGGCGCCGGCGCCCAGATGGACGCCAGCGACTGGAACGGGTCGTACGAGCGCTGCGCGGGCGGCGACGGCGGCGCGAACCCCGGCGGCGGCCGCAGCGGGCCAGCACCCCACGCGCCCCACCCGCCGCCGCCCCACACCGACCCCAGCCCCACGCCATACGCGCCAACGCCACCCACGCCCGCCACGCCGCCCACCCCGCCCACGCCCAGCGTGTGCGCCTCGTCAGGAACTAGACATTTCATAGGTAATTGAACGTTGGACATCAGGATAGGTAATAATGAATGATGTACGAATACCTACCGAATCGAATGAAACACTATTCGATATTTAAATAGCATTTAAATTATTGAATTAATCAAAATTTTCAAAAATCGTTTAAAATAATTATGTGGTATTCTTATGTGGACTATGCAATAAAAAAATATCACAAAAATTTTTGGTTTTCAGACGTTTTTAAAATATTTTATTAAAAAATTCTCTTTACGTAAAACTAGATTTATGTGAATATGAACTTCAATTCAACTATCAGTTAAAAAATTCTGAAATCTTTGAAATCTGAAATTCTCAATTCGCTAACGATACGAAAATTTCAAATGTATTATTATTGATGTGTTCGGAAATTCATTCTACTTTCGAATTGAATAATATTTTTCGATTCAATACGAATAATTCGTAAATTCAAATTATTCGCATGTAATAATTACCTAAATAGTCTCTAGAGGGCGTGAAGGCGGGTCTCTCTGCGGCGACGGGCGCGCGCCACGCGAACTCGGCGTCGGCGCGCGCGCTGCTCTCCGTCGTGCCGTTAAAGTAGAACAGCGAGTTGTCGCACGCGCGCTCCGGCTCGCGCCGCCGCACGTCCGACCCGATGGGCGCCAGCGTCGTGCCTGCCGCGCCGCCCGCCGCGCCCAGCGTGCCGCCCGCCACCGCGTTGGCGCCCCCGCCACGCGCCGCCACCACCGAGCT
>JAKGSA010000698.1:245137-370217 GCA_033558755.1 Philaethria dido | reverse complement strand
CCGGCGTCGCGGCGCGACCGGGAGGACCGCGTGCCCTCAGCGGGCGGCGTGCGCACGAGCGGGCGAGTGACTGGCGCGGCGGCGGGGACGACCTCGTCGGCGCCGGTGGGCGAGTCGTCCCGCGGGTCGGGCTCCACGTCGCCGCCGTAGGGCTCGTCTGCGTCCTCGCGGTCCTCGATGGGCGTCGACGCGTCGGAGCCGGTGCCGGTGAAGCCTCCGTCCTCGTCGACGGGTGCGGGGACTTCCTCCTCGTCCTCGTCTTCCTCCTCCTCCTCGTCTGGCTCGACCTCCGCCTTTTTGTCTTCAAAGTGGTGCTCGATGGGCGGGTCGTGTGCGTGTACGCGGTCGTGCGGGGCGGACGCGTCGTCGAGCTCGGCGTCGGCGTCCTCGCTGGAGCGGGAGGAGTCGTCGGCGCGGCGCAGCACCTCGGCGCGCCACCGCTCGAAGGCGCGGCGCTCGGCGCGCGGGTCTAGAGGCGGCAGCGGACGGCGCGCAGCGGGCGGGCGGCGGCGGCGCGTGGTCTGACGAGGTGCGGGCGCTGCGGGCGGCGGCGGCGCGTCGGCGAGACCGCGTAGGTCGAGAGGCGCGTGCACGTGGGGCGGCGCGGCGGGAGGCGCGCGAGCGGCCCGGGCTCGGCGCAGCAAGCGCTCGGCGTCGAGGGCGGCGGCGGCGAGCACGAGCGCGAAGGCGGCGAAGGCGAGCACGGTGCCGGCGGAGCGTAAGAGTCCCTCCCAAGGCGGTCGGGGAGCGGTCGCCGCACACCGGGCGAGAATTTTTGCGGGCACCGTTGCCATTAAAACGTACTCGGCGGGTCCTGTAGAGTTATTTTATTACCAGAAATGTTAATAATGAGATTTTTGATTTTCACGATTTTAATACTTATTAAATAAAACTATTTTAGCCAGGATAATCGCGTATATTTTAGTATACATATAAGATATATTATTGAGGATTTTCAAAAATAAACCACAATTTGTTTCTCTGAAAATACATAGTATTGTTTTAATTAACACGCCTTTACAATATTATAACAATTATCGATTTACAACATTACAACAATCAATTTATCTCACCTGAAAATACAAAGAAACGACAATTTAAAGTTCACTAATATCGCTTCCTCAATTATATGCTTTCATCTATCTCTAATAAATTGCACAAAATAATCTGAAAATCATCCCCCATTGAATCCCACGTCACTTCGACCGTTGCGCCCTCTAGCGACTTGCACAGACAACTTAGACATGCGCGAAGCGCGGCAAATTTGAATTAATGAAATGTCATTTCGTTACATATTTTTTAATAACTTTATTCATTTAGATGTTTAACCCATTGACTGCCAGACATTTAGAGCGTCTCGCCCTGGGTGCCATGTTTTATTTTGAAGAATAAAACAAAATATGATTATATTAAGTTACTGATATAATATTATAATAGCATTTACAGTAATATTTCATTCGCTTTTTAAAAATATTTTTAACTGTAATTACCATTTGTAATTGATCTAAAATTGCAGCACGCACTACGAGATATCTCGTAGCCGGCAGTTTTGATACACACGCTAAATAAAATAAGTAAGTGCGAGAAGTCGAGTCGACGAGTCGTACCTAGATCAGTGTGTAGTTGCAGCGTGGCGGTGACACGCGACAAGGAGTAGTCCGGCGCGAAGGATACGTGCAGCGGCGCGGAGGCGTTGGGCGGCAGGGCGAGCGGCGCGCACGGCGACACGCGGAACCCGCGCGCCACGCACCCGCCGCGCGCCACGCGCCACCCCGACAGCTGCACGCCCACGCGCCCCGCGTTTCGCGCCACGAGCCGCCGCGACACGCCGCCCCCCGCACCGCCCGCACCGCCAGCACCGCCCGCGCCCGTCTGCGCCGCCCACGAGCATTCCGTCACCTGCAAACGGTCACCGACAACTACTGTGAGTTGAGGTACTAGGGGAACATATGTGTATATGGAATTAATTTTGCTAAAGAGAAAATTATTTATTTAGGTCATGGAATTGAAAATAATTTAATTGGGCCAATAAACGATAATTTAGAAGCTATTCAGAAATTTACTGCTTATACCTTATACGTTATGTTAAAGTGGTAGTTACGTATATGTATTTTATTTTAAATAATAACAAAAGTGCTTAATTCATTCATGGTTTTAAAGTGAAAATTTCAATTCGACAACTACACATAGTAATTGTTGAAGTTTATATTTGTGCCGACACTCCACTAGTAGCACTATTTGTATTATTTTTGAAAATAATATATTTTACTTAACATATTATATTGACATTTGGAACGCATATGCTATAGTATCGTTTTTATATTAATTATGCTATTGTTTTATAATAACTATGCTATTGTTTTTATTTAAATATTACTATTTCTTTATTTTTCACAACCTATCCGATTTTAATTTGCAATTTCCTATGCCTTAAGGTTGCCTGGAAGAAATCGCTATTTTAGCGATAACATCGCTTGTTGTATATGTAATCCTTGTGTGCATTTTCTATTTTAAATGTTTTTTTTTTCTATATGTACTATAAAAAATTATTATTAACACTGTACCTCGAACAAGAAGGGCGAAGTGGCGCCCGGTCGTTTGCCTCCAATATCAAAACTCGGATACTCCCCTCGCCCGTATAGCTGCACGCCCTCTAGTATCGTTAGGTTGTTTCTGCAAGTAGTGGTTGCGTGTTAGTGGCGGGCTAGGCAGGATGAAACACATTTTTAGAAAACGTATAGTAATTTGAACGCAGCGGGATTCGAACCTTTCAAGAACAACCGTATTATCTCGAATCTTTGGGTAGCAGAAATTTATAAAAATCTCTCTACAGAGATGCTAACAACAAAAATAAGTTGTAACAAGCATATAAGAAATTCGACGTAAATAGCTGGATACGAACACATGACTTAGCGATCAGAGGACGGACGGTTTCCAAGAGTCGCGGATTCGAGGCCCGCTGCGTGCAAATTTTTATACGTTTTCTAAAAATATTTTTAATTTCCTGAGTGTTTGGTGGGTGTCACCTGAGGTATAGGTATGCGGTGAAGGCGCCGGCGTCGCGCGGCGTGAAGGTGAGCGCGAGCGCGAGGCGCGCGTGCGGCGGCAGCAGCAGCGCGGGCAGTGCGTCGGGCGGCGCGCGGGTGTCGTTCCACACGCGCGCGTCGCCGCTCCACCCCGTTATCGAGAACGCGTCGCGCGACCACACACATTTTTCGTTAGTGCAAAACTCCGAGTCTCCGCCGGCGCTGTCGAGACAGGTCGGTACTTATATGTAGACGTGTATACGTTATGCCTAAGTCTATAGTAGTCTAAGTAATGTGAATAATATGTAAATAATATTCCAATGTTTAGAATCAATGTATGTGTGCAAATTTTGTTTTGAGCAAGTGTGCTACGAAGGGATCGGGGAGTACGATTCTTTTTTCAAGTGAGTAGTGTTTTCATACATAAAACTGATTAACTAGCAATCTGTGTATGATCTTAAAATTATATATTTTTTTATTTGCAGTTCATGAAACTAATTTAAAAAGCATACCTGGGCGGCAAGTTAATCTTGGCATCGGCGGGGGCGAGCAGCGCGTGCAGCAACAGCGGCACGTGCGCCACGTTGTGCAGCTCGAGACGCAACGGAACAGATCGGCGCACGCCCGCCAACGGCGCCGCGCCCGCGCCCGCCGCCACCAGCCGCGGCCAGTGCAGGCGCGCTGCGCCGCTCACCGCCACCTGCAGCACCTCTGTCGTGTGTAAGTGCAGCGTGAAGTTGTCCGCCGCGCCGCTCGCCTGCTGGGCGAAGCGCGCCAGCCGCGCCTGCAGCAGCGCCGCGTCCTCGCGCAGTGCCGCCGCGTCTGCGCTCGCGCCCCGCCGCTCCCACGCCGCGCCCTCTGCACACACGCGCGCTACGTCAGTACTGTGAGTGCCACACGCAGCACGGTGGGGAGGTGGTGCCACACTTACCGTCGGAGTGCAGAGGCAGGCCGGTGTAGCAGCGCGGCTCGCAGCGGCGCTCGGGCTGGAAGGAGACGCGCGCGACGCGCTGCAGGCCCGCCGCCACCTCGCCGCGCCCCGGCCCCTCCCAGCTACGCATTTTCATACTCGTCTTTACTCACTAAAAACGCTACTCTATTGACATTTATACATATTTATCTTAAATATAAAAATATGCTAGTATATACTAGAAAAAAGTAAAATCCACTCAAAAATTAAAGGACATTGTGGCGCCAATGGTGCAGTACTCACTCGAAGAGTAGAGCGGGGTCGGGCGGGGTCGGCGGCGCCGTCGTCAGCGCCGTCACGCGCATGTTCGCCGACATGCTGCTCTCCACTTCCACCTCGGCGCTGCTGCCCGCGTACTGAAACAACAATGAATGTGCCAATAAGGTTATTAAAGGTTATCCTTTAACACACAAACGTCTTTTCACAACTTTTTTAAATTGTGATATAGAACATTTTTGGACATTTTCTGGGATCCTATTGTAAAAGCGTACACATTATCCCAAAAAAGAGTTACGGACTCGATGCAACCGAGTTAAAGGCGCAACAAGTTTAAGCCTATTTCTTGTATTAATACTATGCACATCGCCAATTTTGGTAAAATTATTAATATTTTTCCTAACATACATCACATTTTCATAAATGTATTGAGAATCAAAATATTAATTCCTTTAAGCTTTTGTTGTAAAGAATCTTTCGGGCCTAAGTTGTAGATTGCACGACAAAGATAGAATTAATAGCGGCAGCATTACCCCACAGTATAATGCCATAGGACATAATACTATGGAAGTATCTAAAATAACCAAGACATGCCGGTTCCACGTCAGTTAATATTTTAATTTTTTAACCGCGAAGGCTGCTGAGTTAAGTCTATTCGCCAATCCATATATATACTGAGAAATACTGTAGAATCAACAGGATCTACGGCTTCACCGTTCAATAATACATTGGCTTTAACAGTTTTTGTATTTGGCGTTCTAAAAATTATACATTTAGTTTTTTTGCTATTCAATAGTAAATTATTAACACTAAACCAATGTACTATTTTCAAGAGAGCACTGTTCACATCGTCAAATACGTTTAGTTGTCTTTTCATTTTAAAAATCAATGAAGTATCATCAGCAAGCAGTACTACCTCAAGGTTCTTTCCAACAAGATATGGTAAATCATTTATATATACTAAAAAGAGGAAAGGACCAAGAATAGACCCTTGTGGGACCCCCATACTGATTTGTGATCCAGGAGATTTCTTGCCATTCACATCAACCCTCTGAACCCTATTACCATACCAGCATCGGTAGTAGTGACCTTTAGTAAAGCCATACTGTTTATCATGCATAAGATTATGTCAATCAAAATGCATTAATACTTGATTTAAAATATTTTTTTCAAAAATTTTTCTGAAAGAGGGTAGTACAGAAACTGGCCGAAAATTATTGGGATCTGAAGTACTACCTGATTTAAATATCGATATGGCTTTACTAAATTTCATCAAGTCAGGAAACACACCATTCTCTATACAATTGTTAATATATCCGCGAGGTGAGGAGCAACAGCGTCTATTATATATAGCTTTTTATATAGCTAATCAGCTTTACGGAAATACCCCATAGAAATAATGTTTTCTTGATATCTAGGGTGTTAAATGTCTTAACAATGTCTCTTGAGCTGACTGATTTAAATTTAAAATGTACATTACATTTTTCTACGCTCTCCTTAAGTAATGATTCAGCAACGGTTGTGGAAGATCTAGTTGTGGAAACTAGAATATCAGCAAAGAATTTTTCAAGCACACACACAACTTCCTGATCCGAGTTGGTTACATTATTGTCTATTTTTAATATAAATTTACAGTTGCAATTTTTAGATTTTCAAGCTTCACTGTTTATTATGTTCCATGTCATTTTTATTTTATCAGATGAATTTTTAATTTTGTTTTTTATATGTAAAGATTTTGCCATGGAACATACTTTTTTAAACATTTTAGAATAATTCTTAACATAATTAAAAGTATTCTGTGGTTATATGTTATTCGTAAGTCTGTATATGTAGTATATAAGCTTGTAGTATCAAGCTTGTCTTTGTCACTTATTGTCTTTTGATTTAGAGTGAGTGTTGTTATGGTGAAGTTGTTTATAAGGGTTTGCTATAGAGAATTGTATCGATTCAGGTTAGTTTTAAGTTTATTATTGTAATATTTTATTGGTTTTTGTTTACTACTCACCGGCGCGGCGGGCGGAAGCAGCAGCGTGTGCGCGCGCACGTGTCCGGCACGCACTCGTAGCGCGAGCGTGGCGGTGCTGGCGGCCAGCGTGGTGTTGGCGTGCGCGACGCCACGCAGCGAGGCCTCGCGCGAGGGCGCCACCACGGTGAGCCAAGCGGGCGCGGCGGCGCCGGGCGGCACGCAGCGCGCCGCGGAGGGCGGCGCCAGCGCGAGCGTGGCGGCGGCGCCGGGCAGCGCTGCGGACAGCGCGCGCACGCAGAGCGGCACGGGCGCGGGATTGCGCAGACGCACGCCCACGCGCCGCGTCCACGACGTGCCCACAGCGCCCAGCTCTAGCGACTCCGACGTCGCGTTCACCCAGTCCCACTCCTGCGACGACACGTACATGGTTACACACACATTATATTAGAACAGACAGGTGCGAGTTACAATCGTGTCTGGTACTGTAGTGGTGTCACTCACAAATATGAGTTTCCCGCTATAGACGCGCACGGGCAGGGTGTAGCGGGACAAGTTGGTGTATACGGTGAGGTCGGCGCTGAGCGCGAAGGCGGCGGGCGGCGGCGCGCGCAGTCGCAGACGGAGTAGCGTCGCCGACTCTCCCGCGTCGAGCGTCAGCGGCGTGTGCTCTACCAGCTGCGATGACAACAATTTTATTATAGAATTAGTATAATACAACTATAGAAAAATGTAAATAATTTCAGTTTTAAATGAAGATAAGTATATGTATGACATACATGGAAATGGTCAGCGGCCTCGGGCGGCAGGTGCAGTGCAGTGATGCGCAATGGGTGACGGAATTCGTTGCGCGCGCGCACCTCTCTCTCCTGCAGGGCTTCCTCCGTCGCCGTCACCACGCTGCAGGCACACAACAGAGAAACGCGTCACTTTACTACACATGCTCATACACACACACGCGCACGGTACGGGAGTGCACTGACTCGAGGTGGTCCGGTGTAAAGGTGAGCGCGCCGGGCAGCAGGTGCACGCTGAAGGGCACGGCGGCGCGTCCGAGGCGCACGCAGCCCGCGCACCACAGCTCGTCCGGCTCCGCGCCCGCCTCGCCGCCGCCCGCGCCCGCACCCGCGTCGCCGCGCACGCCCTGCGCCCATAACTCCGTGTCTGTAAGGCAAATGTTCATTGTTATCATTAATCAACTGAAAAAAAAAACTGTATTACCTAATAATAAAAAAGTATTTTTACAATTATAACGACTTATTTTGGCCTCAAAGACTACCTTTGCCTTTTCTATTTAATTTTTACTTTTATGTGATATGTTTCTATGTTTATAAGCCACAAATTTAAATGACTTAGATTTGGATTGGATATGTTCAAGGGTATTGATTAACAAATGTATGATGCAATAATTAAACTGTAATATCAATAAAATACACAAAATTAACAAAAGCCAATAAAATATTACAATAAAATAATAAAATTAAAACTAACCTGAACCGATACAACTGTCAATAGCAAACCGTTCCAAACTCTAAATCAAAATACAATAAGTGACAAAGTCAAGTTTGATACTACAAGCTTACATGTTCATACTTTAATTTAATATTCAGTACAGAAATAAAGTATAGTACTAATAGGAACGGAAGGAAGTCTGGACAAAACATTTAGAATTTCCATCCAATCTTTAAGTACTTACAGTTGAGCGTAAGTGTGGCGACGTGCGTGAAGGGCTGGTGTGGCGCCAGCGACGTGTGCTCCAGCGACAGCGTGGCGCCGCTCACCGCCGCGCCTGCGCAGGCCGTACGCTAATATAGCTATATGATGCAACGTGTAAACTATTGCATTCAATATTTCAAAGTGTTTGTTATATTCTAAAGTTTACATTACTTTGTATGTTAAATTGATTTGGCATATGAGCGTTTATGTACCGTTGTGTCGGTGCGCGTCGGCGTCGGTAGCGGGCGCGGGCGCAGCGCAGGGTAGCGGCGGCGGAGGCGGCGCGCCCCGCCAGCAGCCCGCACCGCGCACGCCGCCCGCCAGCGCCGCGGCCGCGTCCGCGCTGTTGGCGGCGTGCAGGCGCAACGGCGCGGAGGTGTCGCGCGAGCCGCGCGGGCCCAGGCGCACGTGCAGCGGGCGCGCGTGCTCGCCGGCGGGCACGGGCCGCGCCTCCACGGCCACCACGAGGCCGCCGCCGGGCACGTCGGCGCGCACGCGCACGTACGCCACCAGCGGGCGGTGCAGCGCGGCGTGCGCGTGCGCGTGCGGCGCCAGGCGCAGCAGCACGAGTGTGCGCGAGGAGCGCGGCGGCACGGCCCACAAATCGCGGTGCGCGCGTGCTCCCCCGCCGGGCAGGCGCAGACGAAGCCAGGCGCCGGTGGAGTACACCTCGCGCACCTGCACGGTCACGTCGGTGGGGTTGTGCAGACGCAACTCGGGCTCGACGGTGGCGTTGAGGGGCACGCGCACGCCCAGCAGCGGCCACACACCGTACTCGCTGGCCACGCCCACCGCTGACACCTGACGCACACGAACGCAAAAAAATCCAACTTATCCAAGGTTAAAAACCATAATTAGATTTTGAAAAAGTATAATTTCACTGCATAATATACCTTTATCGAATAATTCGACACAATAAATATTTCTTATTGCTTTGATTTATTTATCCAATTGACTTCAACAATTTTTGGCCCCACTATTCAAAAGACACGAGATAAACTCTCAAATAATTTCTATGTCCATTTTCACAAAACTCTTTTAAAATTCGAACAACACTGATTGACGTAGACACTATTGCCTCATTATATTGAGGTAAAGTGACATACATGATACTTATGTACGCCGAGTGATGTGTGTATGTAGAGATGCGCGTAGACGGGCCCCTCTCGCCGGCCGAGGTACACCACGTTGAAGGTCGTGT
This sequence comes from Philaethria dido, assembly GCA_033558755.1. Taxonomy (NCBI): domain Eukaryota; kingdom Metazoa; phylum Arthropoda; class Insecta; order Lepidoptera; family Nymphalidae; genus Philaethria; species Philaethria dido. The sequence goes on along the minus strand of JAKGSA010000698.1, from coordinate 361,125 downwards.
TGCCCTGCGGCGGCAGCGTCTGCACATACAATACGATCATTTTTAAAGAGCCCTTAAAGAAAACCTACTTCATACATTTTTTTATTACATATATCGAATAAAAATATGGTTTATAGACTACAATTACAAAAACAGATAATGTTCCGGACGTTCCCGGAGCTCAGGCGGTGTAGGTAATTGATGTGGCAGGCTGTAGACATTGAGCGGGCAGCGACGCAGGAAAAGTTCGAGCTTGACTCCCTCCGTACCAAGTCAAAATGCGAACTTTTCCCGCGCCCGCGCCGCTCGCAACCTTCATCTTCTGGGTTTGGACGACTTCTCCGCATAACATAAAGTACATCTACATATATTTACATCATTATAAAAATACTACATGTATGTATATGTATAAAAAAATATATATTAACAAACTTTTTATATAATTTGACATATCATAAAATAATTTAAAAAAACATCTAATTATTACTAGCCTTATTGAATAATTATATATATTTTTCATCGCTTTATCCGACATAGAGACAGAGAAACTACTGTCAAAACACTTCGTTCTTCACTATCTGACCGAATTCGAGACACCGTGTTTTGTGTGGCGGAACTAAGCGTCACTGCGTCTTACCAGAGCGGAAACATGCAAATAATTTAAATATAATTCCCCCGAGTGGCGATCAATCCACAAGCAATCGCATTTAAAGACGCTGCCTCACTGCGCTAGATGCAAGGACCTCAAATATTTTCTAGTCTCATTAAATTAATTGTTATCAATTATGAATTTGATATATTTACCCCATTATCAAAGTTAGATTTGTGTTTCTTTTTTATTGATTAAAAGCGGCGACGGTAAGTAAGTAAGTAAAGGTAAGTGGTTACATTCGCCCATAGACATCTACAACACCAGAGGAGTTGTAGATGCGTTGCTGAACTACAGGATATTGATGAAAGGGGGAGGAGACAATATAATGACAGCAGTCCACCACAGGAACCACCACATTCTGGGGAGAGGATCGGTGGTAATGGGAAAAACCTAGCTTATATGCCATCAAACCGGAACACATCATAAGATGAAGACGTGTAATAGATGTACCTACATAGTAAATTTTGACAAAGGTTTATTTGTAAACACTTGAATCTACGGATATGATAATGACACTTAAATAAGTATTTGTCATATAGTTATTAAATATTTATAGCGTACAATATTGATACGGTCGCATAAAGTCGCACGACGAATAGATAAGATCAATTACTTTGTACTCCACAATCTATGGTATGTATTTACATACCGTACATATTTAGCGATGCCGAGCAAGAAATACGATATTGCGGATATTATAAAATGGTGATAATTAAAATTCCAAACATTGTGTAATACAATGAATGTAGTTTCCACATAATGCAATAATGTTATTTGATCACATAAAAATATTTCGAGCGTCTATTATGAATGTTTTAATTTATTTTTACATACATATATGTATATATATATAAAACTCGGGTTACTGAATGACTGACAGACAACGTAAAATAGACTCCTGACATTTGGCATGTAGGCTCCTTGGGAAGTATAGGGTTCACAAAAGAGGATTTCACAAAATGTCTACGAAAATGGGAAGAAGCTAGATTTAAAGTTATAATAGTCCAATAAACGAAGTAGAGTCGTATAATTATAGAAATAAATTTAAAGTGTATCTACTATATGGTCGTATAGACTAGACTGTATAATTATTTATGTTGTGAATTGTGTATGTGTATGTTGTGTTCTTAAATTACTAAAAAACAGTCAAGTTACTTTTAACGCGATCATCACGAGCGTTCACAATTTCAACATTTTACTAATGATAACAACTGTCGTTAAGTTTAAATTTAGTAACTTTTATTATTCAAAAAAATATAAAAAAGTAGTAGACAATTTTTTGTATATAATTCTATATCTATCTAATGTGCATGCAAGGTCAACATATAGAACCTGTTGCCATCGCTACTGCCTTTATAGCCGAGCTGCTGACAGTGGCCTCGTCAGGACACAAATATGAATAATTAATAACATAAAATTTCTAAATTATATACAGTAAATCAATCAATATTGCGCAATAAGGTTCTCTGGACTTTCTTAATATTTGAGATACCAAATGTACAAAATCACGACCTATATGGTCAAAAAATGGTAAAAATATCGAAGATCTTGCTGTTATCAACACCTTGCACTCGAAGTTTTTTTTTCTCAATTAATTTTACTCAATGAAAATTTTTCATTGTTAACATAATATCAAAGAAATGTAATTATTTAATATTTCGGCAATATGTCTGTTAGTAGCTTTTGCTTTCCGTTCAGAAATAACTATTTCAAATTATTTGCATTGGTCCTCTATAGCGGAGCCCTGCTTGAAGACAAATTTAAAATGGCTCCTCTTCGGAGCCCTCTACTGCAAAGGTTTAATAAATGAAATGTACGCTCTATACTACTGTTGATTCGAAATAAAAAAAAAACATATATTTTTCATTTAATTTACCGTGGAATTAACATATTCCTACCGAGATGTCTCGTGAAAGCATTATGAATTGACACGACATGAATTGACATGTCTGCAAACTATTAGACATATATTACTTATATTAATATATACAATAGATATCAATAAAATATACTTCTATTATATACATATAAGCCCAACATATAGCAGTTGCTATAATTTGGTATTTCCATTACTCTTTATGTGTTTGCAATTTGCTCGGTAATAAACAATACTTTTTTTAAATTACACATAGAAACATTTCAACGAGGTAATTTCTATTTTAAATAAAGTTAAAATGGATCTTACGTAATAGAGAATCGCACAGTTGAGTTACAACATAGTAATTGTAAACAAAATGTTTACCCATTAGACATCATCGCTGCTTATTAGATTAACATTAAAACCATGTGTCCATTGAAGTGAGTCTGAGCAGTTTATTAACGTATCTAACAATTATATAATACATGCTATAACAAAAACATGTATATATATTCCTCCATTCACCTTTGATCTACAAGCTACAGAATGGCAAATTCGCTTATTACATCACGTTTACAAAAAATGCCCTTATCAACGAGATAATAAATAACAAAACAAACAAATCGGAGCCCCTGCCGGGCTGCCGCGAATTCGTAACGGTTACTTTACCGGTTCGGTTCTTTCAGTATTGAATATCCTTTCTTTTGGCAATCCTGACCTAGTTCCCAGCCGGCAGCCAGCAGCGACCGGTTGTTAGGAACTAAGAATAAAAAATCAAAAGTCGACCCTTGTTTTGCAAGCTTGTGACGACGCGCTTTAGCGGTATCGCCGAACTGAAAACGTACCATGGGACATGGAAACCAGTTCTCGTAGTAAGGTAGTAACAATTTTATTTTGTCGGCGCAATGAAAGTGAACGTGACCAACTTTGTAACGCCGACAGCTTCTGTATATATGCAATAAATAACTATACACTGATTTTCATCCCAAATTACAATGAAAAAGAGAACAGGAATAGTACAGCTGTATAAAATTCTACATGTATCGTATAATAGCAGAAATAATCAAACAATGTTGTATGAATTGTGAGTGTGACTTGAGATTAAATTTATTTGTTTGCGGTTCACTTGTAGGTATTTTAGTTAGTATGTACGTTTTGACTGCCTGAAAGGCGTTGAAATATCTATATATAAATACGTGAAGCAAAAACTTTGTACCCCTTTATACGACAATTAAACGAACGGTGCAGCACGAAACTTGGCACACTTATAGTTTATATAGAGAAGGAGTGCACAATGCTAATATTGTTTTTAAATAACACATAAAAAGTATATTAAATTAATAAAATAAATGTTACACACACTACCATGGTTTGAAATTCACGTTTATATAAAGTGACATATACATTATACAATGCTAAAGACAACGCGTTGTTAACGCGTCACCGGGGCCACTAGTTATATTAAATATGTAAGAGTACATAACTGAGATCATGTTTTATTTCTAAAGGATATTGCGAGTCTGTCATATTTGTTCTAATAGGTCTGTCTGGTGTCATTTTAAATATCACGTAACTAGCTATGACGAATGTGAGGCGTAATTAAGTAAGGCAAAACAAGATAAATATCGTGAGACATATGATCTGGTGTGACGGTGTGACGGCGCGGCGGGCACCGTGCACCGGATCGCGTTATCGAGTCATGTGGTCAGTGCCGACGTAAACAGCGCACAGCTCCAATGGTACACAGTAGCGTCAGAGGCGGCGACCACATCCCGTGATAACGATGATAACGGCTCGCTTACTTACCGCTTGCCACTGTCTGCCTCCACGGCTAGACCACAACTTTTACTTCATATATTCATTTGGCGAACCTACATTTTATTATCGTCAAATTTACGCGTCATAATATGACCTAGTTATGTTCAAATATTCTATATTAAAATAAAATATAAGTAGGCATTTTTACGTATACATCTATATAAATGATATTCTATATATATTATAGGAGCTTCTTTTCGGCTTAAAGATTGTCTGGATATTTCCGACTACTTATTCATAAGACCGCTTTTTATAAATTTATTTTTTACTTTATTTTCTGTAATATTATTTTATTTCAATACAACGTGGTATACGAATGAAACAATAAAGAAAAATTCAATCCATAATTCAAGCTAGCAACAGCATCATATTTGAATGAATACAGAGCAATAACAAGAAATCATTCATTATAATAGATTCGCGAAACCCGGAACACAATACATGTACTGTATTTGTATGTTAATTGTAACAGCACTGATTTTGTACACGGTGCCTCTGAAGGAGTTCTACTTGGAAACCAGTTCTTAACGTATATTAAATAAACAATCACATGAAATAATCCTATACTATATTAATCTGTCGGCCTCATTCCGTGTGGAATTTGCATACGTAGACATATATACATACATGTGGTGGCCATTAGTTAAATTACATGCTGACAAAACCTTTAAGTTCCCGGAAATTTCGATGATTGAGCGATTCCCTGAGTCTGGATATTGCTTTTTTTGCAATAATAAAAATTTAAGAAGAACGTTCATTTCTTTATACAACTATTTTTTTGCCATTTAAATTACAAAATCGATTCTAAGCTAGTACTAAAAAACTAAATACCAACCATATAAAAACCAAATTAAACACTTCTATGTCAGAGGTTATCTGATAACAAAACGGATTAAGAGCATTTCTTTTGCATGAAACTCTAAATAAATAATAAAATATGGTTGCAGCTTATGATTACGATAAAATTTAATTAACATTTATTTTATTGTTTATTTTTAAATTAATTGGGATTCCTGTCACAAAAAAATGCCACGACCCTTTATTTTTCTAACACTCTTCCTTTCCTTTCCCTTTAAACTAAAAATCCGCAAATACGCGGAATCCCGGACGCATTAGGAGCCCTACATTAATCTATATCACATATTTTTTAACAATAATATTCCATAATTCTTAAGCAAGAAAGTACATTATTATTTTAATCTACTTACATAGTAAAGTATTTATAGAAATAAAACAGAAAATACATGTAGGTAGATCACAGAAACTTTTCAAGAAGTAGGTACTCTAGAAAAAAAAAGAAGTAAGTTTATATCTATTAGTTTGAGAGAAACATTTTTGTTATCAAACAACAGTAGAGCAAAATGTTCATATTTCAATTTCAATTTATTGGCGGTTTGGCCAGAAAACCATGCCCCTGGGATTGTCGGGCTAAACCAGTAATCACCATGATGTTGATAAACCTAGCTCGACTCACGGAACAAATAGCTGCGGAGGTCACGCGTCACATGCCAAACTGTTGCACACAAAATTAATAACTACCCTTGTATCAAAAATATTTACTTACTTCAATATAATTTGATATGACATCTGAAACAAACATTGTTTTCTTGTTTTAACACCTTTAAGTACAATTAGGCAAGATTATAAACAAAGATGAAATTACAAAGGTTTGAATAAATTTTACCTTGACTCAAGAAGGATGGCTGGAAATCAGGTGTGGTTCCAGCAACTGGATGCAAGATGTAGTGTGGGTATTGGCAGTGCAGTGAGGGTTAATAGTGTGGGAGGCGGTGCAGCTAACGAGACCGCCCAAATCTAAGTGTCCGTGGCTCCAGAGAGATACTCTTCCACATTTTTTACCGTCACCTCTAATGCCATCAATTCCATCTATACTTTGCTCTTCTTACCCCATTCCTACCACAACAATTTAAAAAAAAAAATAATAAATTGTAATAATTAAAAAATAAAATGCTAAATGCTATATGATTTTTTAAGTATATTAAGTTTTTATTAAAATAAAAGAATCATGTACTTAAACCATTCCATTGTGCTTTTTCTTATATTTACATGTAAAAATCGGTTTCACTTACATACAAATTTTTGATTAAGTGTTTATGATTGCGCTAGTTTAATATTTGAGTAAATATATAATAAAAATATAATTATTTTTAGGTTTACTGAAAACAATTGATTATAAGATAATAATGAAAAGATCAACAATAGAATAGAAATATTAAATATTAAATTTGATGTACATTTCTATAATTATGAATTGTTAATTACCTGAAATGTAATTCCTTCTACAAGAGAGATTCATGAATTGTTACACCTGAAGATAAAGAGAAAGAATAATTAAATATTACATTAAATCTGAAAAAAATATGACACAAGTTTGTAAAATTGCAAATGCCTGTGTTGATATTCATTGTGAAATAAATGTATGACTATAATACTTAGTAAAATGTTACATATACCCACATTTTTAAAATTATTGATTTATACAATTAATTCTACTTTATGAAAATTATAAAGTTCGTAATAATGTAGACATGACATAACAGGATTACAATATGTGATTCAATCGTTAAAATTGCGCCATGCATCTGTCGGGGGCTCGGGGCGGCGGGTGCGACACTGCGAGCGCGCAGTGCTGCGCTGCACGCAGCCCACGGCGAGCATGCACTACCCACACGGTCATTATAATTTTGCCACCAACTCATGCTTGTATTTCATCGACACCACGACAAAAATATGCTCACAAATATACAAATATTTAAAGAAGAAAAAAACAAAACGAGCCCGTGCCCGAACAAAAATAACATCGCGCCGCTCACGGCGGCTCACTTGAGCTACATGCCAAATATTTGTATTTTGTATGACTGTAATTTGATAATTTGTGGTAATATTTTAATTTTCGTGTACAAATCTTCATTTTTCGTACAATTTTACATATATAATTTTTCACATAGAAATCGATTTTACCATGGCTCTCTCCTTGGGCTGTCAACTTAGTATTTAACGATATATCCAACAAAGTCAATATAAATATATAACACCATAAAGCTTTCTGACACATTTTGAGTAAATATTATAAACACAATTTGTTTATTCACATTTCTCAATTTAACGAAGTATTTTTCGTAGATTAAATCACTGTCTCACTTTCCATTCACAAGATGTGCGTTCGTAAGACTTAGGTCGAAAACTCAATTCAATACTCGCGCACAGACAAAAAATATAAATTATACGCATGATCAACTTGAGTCTTAGTAGCATTTATGAAGACTGCTTAAAATGGATATACTGAAAGCTACTAATCAATTACAAAACATAATTATATTTATATTTCCAAGCAAATGAATATTTATATAAATAATGTAATAAGAACAAGGCTGAGTGTTAAATATACTGTAAAATGTGTTTACAACCTAGGAAATTAATAAAAATACGGTAGGTAGGTATTTAAATTTGTCAGCAGTTTTTCGGTTCTTTATAATCTGTGTTTGTCAATGTCAAACCCAGCAGTAAAAATACATATTGTTAGCAAATATCAATAAACATTTAAGACTGTTTTCAATATATCCTATCTTAGGTCTTCTTTGGGTAAGAAATTGGAAAATCCCTCAAGATTTCACTTTTACGACAACTTTTAAGACAGATCATGGAAGACAACGGTCTGTATTATCCCAATTACTATTTAGTTTATTGATTTGTTTGTTTTGAAAATGTACATAGTAAAAGATAAATCGTCTATAGTCATTTTTCCTTTAAATTCTTGTTACTTAAAGTGTCAACTGAAGAGGAAGAAAATAACGTTAATGGAAGAGATGGTGAAAGTAACGGACAGGATGGAGGTGACCCTGAAAACGAAGAGGATTCCGATGAGGAGGAACAGCAGTTTGATATTTCTCTAGCTGCTTCACATTCTGTTTGTATTTTTAGATAGTCTTAAACATTTGAACATTCTTATTTATTTTTAATTATGAAAATGACTTATGAACCACTAGTATAAATTACAAAATATAATATGGTTAGATGGTGTCATTATTAAAATGGGTAGCATAAAGTGCGTTATAATTTATGCACATAGTTTGACATTGTAGTTTATAAATTAGTACTTAGTAATATTCATTTATATATTTGGAACATGTTTTAAAAGGCCATGATAGGATGAAAATTGTGAGAGAAGTTATAAAGAATAGTCATAACTGTTTAACTACTCAATTTCTGTCACACAGTATATGGGAAATGGTCTAACAGAAGTTAGTGGTAGATCAATCCTAGAACCAGGCTGGGAGGGCCGAGTGCCAGTGATTGCCCACCACGGTACTGTGTTTCCCGGAGAGACTGTGCCAATGTTGCTCACTAACACACATGATGCTGATGTCATAACAAGGGCGATACAACAAGATAAACTCTTTGGTCTATTGTGTCCTGAGTGAGTTAAGCTGATATTATATTTAAATATTCTCTTTAGTTTTTTTACATATAATTGGTAAAGTAGCCCATTTTTATTTATAATATATTTTTTGCTTATCTTATGAATGTAGATAAGTTTACTCTGCAAGTTGAATTATCAGAGGAGTTATATATTGTTAATTTGGAAAGTTCTTATATATTTATAATGATTATTTGCATTCATTTGAAAAAAACAAAGTTACAATTGCATTTCTGTAAATAAAAATTTTATTTTATTTAATCTATGTCCTTACAAAGGTTTCCTATTAACATTAGTTTATAAAATAAATATGTGATTACCTGTAAATATAATCCTCTTATTTTCAGGTCTAACTTTTCATTAAATTTTTAACAATAAAATATTTCTTTCTAACCTCAACTTAGTCTCAACAAAACAAAACCTTATGGTTTTCTTTACATATTTTTCCTACAATCCAAATTTTTAATGTGTGTTTTATCAGTTGCTGGGAACACTAAGTTATTCTACAAAATATTCATTTTGATAATATCAAATGTGATTAAATAATTCAGCACTATAACTTACTAATATGACTTTAAATTAGTGGGTTATTTTTTTAATGTTAATGTGTACGTGGTGTCCACAGCGAGACAGGCACACTGGTGTCAGGGTACGGTGTGCTATGCGAGGTGTTCGAGGTGGGCGACACGGATTCACCGCGCGGACTGTCGTTCAAGGCGCGCGCCACGCATCGCTTCCGCTGCCCGCACGTCGCCAAGCACTCCGTGCCGCTGCACGTGTACAGCCGGATGCGAACCGTGGACATCCGCGTGCTCCCTGAGGTGCGCCTCGGCGACCCGCTGCGCCACGCGCGCCTCGCCAGCCTCGACGCGCGCCGCCGCCCCGGCTCACCGTCAGTATCACACACACACCTCACCGCATAGCGCCGCACTCTACCGCACCATATTGACCCGCATCGGTCTCGTTCCGCAGGAGCGAGGCGCGCTTGCGGGGCATGGACGCGGCCGTGACGCCGTGGCCGCCCTTCGTGTACGATATGTTCGACTATCGCCGCATGCGCCGCCTCATACAGGACTACTTCCGCGGCATGGCGCTGGGTGAGTGATGTCGCGTGATATAACAATTGTATGAATTGTGTGACGCGAGGTGACGGTGTTCGTGTCCGCAGAGCACGTGCCGGAGGAGGCGGTGTCGCTGTCGTTCTGGACGGCGTCCAACCTGGCGCTGTCGGCGCGCGACCGCCTCGCGCTGTTCGCGGTGGATGACGCGCTGCTGCGCCTGCACATGGAGGTGCGCCTCATCATGCGGGTGAGTTAGTCAGTCAGTCAGTCAGTCACCGCGCTGTAGTCAGTCAGTGACGCGGTGTGACCGTGTGTGTGTGTGTTGCAGAAGAGCGTGCTGTGCTGTGCGTCGTGCGCCATCGAGATCGCACGCCGCGAACACATTTTCGCTATGTCCAGCGAGGGAGTGCACTCCAATTATACCAATTTAGGTATGATTATCTCTTATATTTAGGTATAATATATAATTAATTATTAATTCTAATAAAAGAAACGTTGAAATCTTATTTTATACTATAAAAATATATTACAATTAGAAATGTACTTAGTTTCACGCTTCATTCCTAGGAGGTAGTCAGAGAGAAAAATAATACTTTGCGAATCATAGTCTTGTCTGACTATGATTAGTGAAGTTTATAAATTCAATACTTGATAAATAAAACAATATTACCTATAGAAAGATTAGAATTTGTATATGAATATAAGATATATTATTGAGGATTTTCAAAAAATAAACCACAATTTGTTTCTCTGAAAATACAAAGAAACGACAATTTAAAGTTCCTTTCATCTATCTCTAATAAATTACACAAAATAATCTGAACATCATCCGCCATTGAATCCCACGTCACTTCGACCGTCGCGCCCTCTACTGACTTGCACAGACAACTTAGACATGCGTGAAGCGCGGCAAATTTGAATTAATGAAATGTCATTTCATTACAAATATATTACAATTAGAAATATTAATACTTAGTTTCACGTTTCATTCCTACCGGGGTAGTCAGAGAGAAAAATAATACTTTACTAATCTTAGTCCTGTCTGACTATATGACGTTTATAAATTCAATACTTGATAAATAAAATAATATTACCCATAGAAAGATCTATATAGAACGATAATCGACGCGTCGTATCGTGTGGTGTGTGTGTGTGTGTGTGCAGGCGGGTACATGCACGACATCGTGACGGTGTCGCACGCCACCAACACGGAGCTGAGCGGCGCCGCGTCCGACGAGTTCTCGTGGTTCCCCGGCTACGCGTGGACCATCGCGCTGTGCGCCGCCTGCATGGCGCACGTCGGCTGGTGCTTCGAGGCGCGCCGCCGCACGCTGCGCCCGCAACGCTTCTACGGCCTCTGCCGCAACTACGTGACGCCGCGCTGCGACGGCGACCGCACGCCGCCCGCCGCCGCGCGCACGCCGCCCGACGGCTCCCACACGCCGCCCCGCGCCCCCCCGCCGCCCCCGCCGCCTGTCCGGCGCAGCTGCGCCGCTCCGCCACGCGCTGTCGGCGCTAGCCGCGACGCGCCGCCTGGTTCCCGCCCGCCCTTAAGCCCGCGCCCGACCAGCCGCGCGTAGTGCGAGCAGCTCGTTGTAAATAGCCAGTACGTATCGTAATCATGTGTCACTCTTGTAGTACGTAGTGTTAGCATATTTTGTAAAAACACATACATTCAAGTTTTAAAAAAATGTTCAAATGCATATATATTACTTTGAAATGATTTTTTATTTATTTACATTAAATGTAAGCATATTTTTACGTATTTTCTTTGAATTACTCCTTTTTTAAGGTATTTTAAATATTTTTTTAATTTAATCAATACTATTTTTGCTGCAATTAACAAAATCACTATTAATATGTATATACATTTATTTAACATTTTTAATATATTACATAAATATTTCACTAAAATGAAACCACAAAATTCCAACCATATTAAAATGTTCATGTAATATTCCTGCAAATTTCCGAACTCTGTAAATGTAAACATAGACTTAAATTTAAATAATTTTAACAAACATTGATACATTTTAAAATTTATTTAATACTAAATTTAATTTTAAATAATAATTTCTATTCTGTAATACAATAGTGGAATGCAAATAATTGTAATATAAACGGCTAAGCTTAATTAAATGATATTATTAGTTTTGTTTGTGAGAGACGAAGTGAGATCACATCATCACCGGCATCTTAACAACAAAATGGGAAAATTTTCAGTCACCAAGTAGTCATCTTCAAATATCACAGCAATATTGAGCTCAAACTCTGGAAAATATAAAATTTTGTATTAAAATGTAGAAGTAGTGTAAAATTTATTGTAAGTTAGAATGAAAAATCAGATGCTAAGGTTTGAAGTTGATTGTCTTGTATTGTACTGCTGCGTACCCTAATCCTGATTCCAACTCCCACTTGATTTTTATTTAATTATACCTTACATATTGTCTTTTGGATTAAAATGAAAATTGCAATTGTTTCATTTAGTAGAGAACATACAATTAGACATTTGCAGTAACATTTAATGGATATCTTACTTAGATAGAACATATTTATTTAATGGTATTTCGAATAAGAGAAATGATGTATGTTTTTAAACAACAATAATAATAACAAACTCTATTGCAATAAATAAGAAAAAAAAACTTAGATATAAATCATAATGTTTTAGAGATAGTTTACTTTTCTTTTGTACAATATATAGTAAATTACTGCATAACAAAATAAGGTAGAACAAACAAATGTACAATATTGCATTTAGAAGGAGCGAAGGACATTAATATATAATATAAAGTAATTATAATAACATAATTAAATCATTGGCGGAAAGTGGGCAACGGAATCGTTGTAAGAGAATGGAGTGTCTAAACACTAGGTTCTCTGATTCCCTCTGCCTACCCTGCTATATATGGGATACAGCGTGAAGTTAAAAAAAAATTATTATAACATAAGTTTAGGCTATAGGGTGCGGTGTCTTCTCATACCTATCTTGAAGTGCGGCGTGGCGGTGGTGGGGCACGTGAACAGTCGCGGCAGCACCATGTGCAGCGGCAGGTCGCGCGCGCGCACCACGTCGCCGCTGCCCACCTGGATGTTCTGGATCTCCGTCGCTGACGCACACACACACACACACACACACATACTAGTACATATCATTAAATGAATACATTAACGCCTGTCGTGGCGCAGTGGCACAAGCGTACGACTGTAAACATGACAGGTTTACAGTCGTACGCTTGTGCCACTCAATTCCCACTCCAGGAAATGGAATTTTTAATTTACTGAGTTTGGTAACAAGGTAAAGCTCGGCGTTGAGTTCAGCCACTCAGCACGCAATGCTTCAATTCGGCTGAAAGTAGGAAACGGAGTGTCTTAACACTAGGTTCCCTCTGCCTACCCTGTTATATGCGGGATACAGCGTGAAGCTAGGCAATATATTAGGCATATTCTTTCGAGATAGTGTTCAGGACGGCGCGCAACGTGGCCGTACCAATATTTTTTATGTATTACCACAGACCTTTTACTAGACAAACCAATTTTGATGATTGATTCTACATATTTTTATATGATAATAAAAGGAGCACTATTCTAATGTCGTCTCATTTAAATTTAGTTGTAGTTAAGGTCTGATAAGTAGTTTTTGAGGTATGTGAAATAATTATACTTTTTAGTGCATTTCCTGAAGATAAACCATCTTTGATATATCTGAACTTTATTAAAGGTAACTATGTACATACACTCAACACACAATGCCTCAATCTGGCAGAAAGTGGGGTACGGAATTGTTGAAAGAGAACGGAGTGCCTTAACACTAGGTTCTCAGGTTCCCTCTGCCTACCCTGCTATATGCGTGATACAGCATGAAAAAAAATGTATATAAATTATAGTTATTTATACCATCTTTAGAGTATCCTTCAGTGCTGCCGCAAGTCTCCACACGCACAAGTTGCAGTTCAATTGATTTTATTGGGACTGAGCACTCATCTACTCTTATCTGTCAAAATAATAGGATGTTTATTTTGCAGTAAAAAGTTTACGTAAATAATAATATTTAAAAACATAGTTTCTAATAATCTATTTATTTACATTGAAATTAATTGAATAGGGAATGAATTGAATTGAAGACTACCGTCATATCATCTACCTGTTAACTACTACCTGCAGGTACACTGTGGGTTTGATTTCCACTCAGGGCAAAAAATTTTATTTATTTAAATTGTTTCAAATCTTATTTAAATCATTTTCAAAAGCTTTATCTTACAGTAGTTGAGTTAGAACAATAACAATAATGCAACATTATTAAACATGCAGTCTCAAAATCGGATGGAAAGAGTAAAACAGATTGTCTTGATTCCTCTCTGTCTATCTTACCAGGATAATGGATAATGCATGAAGCCATATAAAATAGTTCTCCTTCTACTACTTTTTGTACTTTCTACTAGTTGAAGAATCACTAAACAAAGAAGAATCTTTTTGTATTTTCATAATTAATTAGTTGTAATAATAATTTTCTGAATAACAAGAATAAACAAACAAAATCACACCTTCCCAGTAAGTGGTCTGTCGAGTGCACACACAGTGGAGTCTATCTCCGCGTACAGCTGGAAGCGTGGCATGTTGCCTCCCCCCGCCGCGCCCCCCGCACCACCTCCTCCCGCGGCCCGCAACGTCGCTGGAGTAATCTCACACCGCACTGGCTTCACTACTGGACGCTCTTGCTGTTACATGTATATATATTACTGTGTATATTTATACTATTACATTACAAATGAAACTTTTATTTTAAAGCTTAATTAAAATATATATATATTTTTTTTTAAACTTCACACTGTTCCCGCATATAGCAGGGTAGGCAGAGGGAACCTGAGAACCTAGTGTTAAGACACTCCATCCTCTTTCAACAAATCGGTTCCCCACTAAGTGGGGAAATAATATTTAATATAGTAATTATATAAATATTCAAAACATGATAGATATGAAATTGAATTTTTATATAAATATGTGAACATAAAGTATTCAAATACTTTTATAAAAATCATGCAGACATAATAGAACAAGAAACCAATATTTTCATATTGTTATAAAAAATACTGATTATATTAGAAATACATAAAGTTAATAAAATGAATACCAGGTGTCAATAATCAATAAATTAAAAATTATTTTAGGGGTTAGCCTAAAAAAAGTATCTTTATTTCTAATAATATTTTAAATAATTGTATATGCAAAAACACTTATCAACTTAGTGTGGGTAAATTACCCACATTATCACGTTTTTAACTGTTGACATAAGCAGTGCTAAATATAGTAATAAATTAAAAGTTTATACTAACATGTCTATATTGTACAAAAAACTGGCAGCTACTGTTTAAAGGCTTATTGAGGAATGATCTCTTCATACTACATTTGAGTGTGTACATCACATTCACAAAAACCCCGTGGTATGTCTCAAGGAGGCCTGGACTTGTAGAGCTCTGGCGACCAACTAGTGGCATTTCAAAAGGAATTTCTGTTACTCCAACTGGAATTTTACCAGCAGGAGCTAATTCTATTGTCGAATTTATCAATGTTATTGGCTGTAATAAATGAATGTTTAGTTAAGTAAATAGTAGACTTATACAAATGTTTTAATATATATCAGTAGTTATCGAAATTATCTTGCTATATAAGAATAAATTATACCTTAATACCATTAGAAAATGCATCAAATATTCCTGCATTTTTTGAGCTTAGTTGAAGATTAACAGATCCTTCCATAGTTAAGGCAAGTCCTTCATGTCTCAAATCCGCCGAAGTGTCGACGACAACAACACCAGCTATTATTTCCTACAAAATATAAATTATATTTTATAACAATTTTCATTTATATCTATCAACTTATAAATAAAAGAAACTTACACCCTCATGGTAAATTTTACTAGCCCTTTTCAAATTAATAGACAGACTCGCCGACATCTCAATAAGAAGAGTAAACAATCTATAAGAATTTATAATCCACTTTATTTAAAAAATAAATAAATTCACGTATTTAACTGTATAAAATGGTTAATAGCCTATTAAAATATTGACTTTGTGGTCCTTCTGTTTCAAACATTAATTAAATATAACTTTTAACTTATTATCGTCATTTATATGTATAGTTTTCGTAATTTTGCATATTATACAAATGTTTAGTTTATAAAACTGTCAAGGGAGACAACTGCCAATGTCAGACAGATTTAAGTAACTGTACTGAAAACTGAATTATCTCCACAGCATAAATGATTTATAATAAATAATTATATTATTAATTTATTTAAAGTTTCTTTTCTTATAGAAAGGAAAATTTTCTAATATTAAATTTTAGTCTCTTTTCAAAATATTTTTTCAAACAATATTTAATATTTAGCAATAATTGTAAATGAACCCTTCTTTCGGTAAAGGTATCCGAGCGCATGTTATGCTAAACATCTGAGAAAATTTGTAAAATGTCAGTTGTTTAGTAATGTCCGCCTGTGGCGGGTGTATGTGAATGAACCTGATTTACATTTTTACGATTTTTATTTATTTTATTAGTCTATAAATATTTTAATTGTGCAAAACTGTTTTATTGAAAGGTTTTTATTTCTCCAAGTGTTGTGCTAGTCGCGTAAACTCGATTGTATCGGCTTAAACAGGCAATGCTGACCATAGGTTCACCCCGAATGGATCGATATCGGTGACTTGGAGCTTATTTTTTATTTTCTTCATCGTCGGGGGTGGTTTAAGATGGAGAAATCCGCGCGACCACGGACGGCTCTGAATGAGTGTGTCAAGGTGGTGGTGCGATGTCGGCCGCTCTCGGACAAGGAGAAGAACGAGGGCCACGAGGAGGTGAGACATGGTTGCTTTGTTGATGTTGAGCTGCCAGCCGCCAGGGCTGCGCAGACGTGGTGCGTCAACTCTCTTCTAGATCTTATCATTTCTTTTAAACCTAGATCATATCGCGTGAAGGAACATTGTACAAATTCAAAAATACAGATTACTTTTTCGGATCAAGTAATTGCTAGCTTTTGTTGTACTCATTTGTATTTTGCAATAATACAACATAATTTGGGGTGTTTCATGAAATTACTGGAACGTGATTCATGTGAGTGGGAAGTGTCTAATAAAGCAATACAAACTGCGAGTAGGTTTCGAACGAAATACGTTAAGCATTTGTAAATTGCACGCTTCTTAGATTCTTCTTCCTAATATTATTTTATAATATTAATTTTATAATGATTTAACGAATTTAAAAAAAAAACGTATATATATATGTGCATTTAATTTCATAACGATTGAAACTGTTCGATTTCAGCAAGTCTTTTGTGTGTTGTGAGTAACTAGGAACAACAAATGAGTTTGTATTGATTTAGTGAATCATGTTTACAAAATGAGCTAGTTCTTTCAGGCAGTGACGATTTATAGAACAGGTTACATGCTTAAACTATATATTATTTGTTATTTTATATCAAAAATATGAAAATGAAGTGTTTTGCGATTTTTATAGGCGTAGCAAATTTTATAATAAATGGATACTATTACGTAAATATAAAAGTATAAACATTGATATAATTAAGCCGACATGGCATTTCAATTTAGTGGGCATGTATATGACGAACAGTAAAGTTCCTTAAATATAAACATATTAACATTATCTATATTTTAATACATGAAGGAAAAAAGCTTTGAATCCCTTTTTACGAAAATTAAGTGGACGGAGGAGAATGAAACATGGTACACTTATAGTTTATATAGCGAAGGAATGCAGAATTATATTTTTTTTTAAATAATGCATAAAAATTATATTATATTAATAAATAAATGTTACACATACTACCATGGTTTGACATTCGCGTTCATATAAAGTGACATATACATACTTTGCTAAAGATAACGCGTTGTTAACGCGTCACCGAGGGCACTAGTAAACAAAATTTGGGATATATTGAAAGAACAAAATTACCTAGATTTATTTACTTACAGTTTGTTTTTGTTTAACGAATAAGTATATGAAATATTTCAACAAGCTTATATTGATTTATAATGATTAATTAACTTCATCCCGATATCTAAACAATAATTATATAATAGTTAATATTGTTGAAGAATTTGAATTATCGACATTTCCTACGTAAATTTTACAGTCTTAGAAACAAAATACTTGTATGCACGTTTAAAACTAAATTAATTGCTTAAAAAGAGACAAGGTAATTTGTGTATTCGTTATTTGTGTCTATAACAATTGTAATTCTTTAAATTCGTGCAAACGTGTTAATGCAATTAAAATAAAATATTTAAAAGGAAAACAAATAATATTATTATATATTTAAGAGTAGATGTACATGATCGTATATACGCTATGTTAATATAGAATTTGGATACAGTCGAAACTTTGACAATATATACGACTTGATACTTTTCATTACAGTAGGTACCTTCTTTCATTATAATTTATTTATTATTATAATAAATGTAGGTACTAAAATTATTAATACTATAGTTATAGAAATAAGTTAAAGTAATCGAGAATTTTTTTCATTTTACTGAACATTTAAAAATAAATGCACTGATTTAACAATATGACCCATATATCAAAGCCACGGTCAATTGCGATTTGCGATTACTGGTAACGGGCGTGATCGCACGCCTCCAGCTATCTCAAAATAAACGATGTTTCGCTTTAAGTGGTGATTCGTAAGTACCCGTCGTAAGTAGGTGAGCGGTATTGTCCATACGCGGCGCCCCATATTTGGCATAGATCATCTGGAGGCGCAATTCGCAACCGGCCGCCGCCGCCGGCCGCGTCGTGATTGTTACACATGGCGCTCTTATGTCCACAGTCCACGCGACCGCATGCGAATTGCGTTACGCCTCATTTCACACCACCTTATGTTCAGGGTTTAGTTCACGTGCTCTTTTTATTGTCACCTAAGTGTGTGTTGACCATCTGTCGCCAATTTATAAGTACTAAAACAAGAATTGTGTCGAATATTTGTTAAATGAGAGTTTATTATATACATATAGAAAACCTCGCACAGGTGTAGTTCTGTTTCTACTATATTCCTTTCTTACTTACCTTTAAGTACAAAATACAATTATCGAATAGCTCTCAATAATCATTAATTATTCCACGTTTAATATTTTTTGTTCTTTGTTAATGAAGACCCGTTGTCTGCCAAACTGCTAATATCTCCCAACAATAGGCATTGTATAGGACACTTTTGGTTTTATTTAACGTCCGCAACAATTAGTTGTCGTCCGCAATTTCGTTCGCGTAGACTTTATGATGTACAACGTAAAATTCCGTTTCTTCCGTTTATTTAGGAACTTCGGGAAATACGTAGAACTCTCCAAGGAAGCTAGATATGTATACCTATGTAGTTTTAACTTTGTTTCGTTCAGTAGTTTCGTCTCTGTCAGTGACTCAATATGTAAAGGCAAAGTTTTATATATATTATTAAGGATTTGTATTTTCTATAATTGTACATAGAGGTACTGATATTTATAAAAGAATACCTAAAAGACTATTGAGCTCATGAGTTCGCGAAATTCCATTGAACAAGCTTATTGAAAAATTTCTGACGAGTTCTAATTTATTTGCCTGAAAATTGAGGTGAACGACCCTCCAATTAGTTGAACCGTCATCGTGCACTCATTGTGAATCGTGATCCGTGATACGCACGCGGAATCGATCGTCTTATCATTGTAGTTCTTAGGGACATTTTGAGGACCTCGAGTGTAGGTACTAACTATAATTGTCCCGGTATTATGATGGGTATGATGAAATTCAGACAATGGATAAGAATCTATATTAGCTTCATTAATTAAATAAGGCAAATAATCAATTTATTTTAAATATACTGTGTTTGAAACGTTTTTCTGTCCTTACCTTGACATATCTTCTATTCCGTTTGCCACTTTTATTTCGAAACGTTACATACTACTTGCTGGGACTCAACTGTTTGACTTATTAACTAAACCAACATAATAAAAATAACATTATTTACAATATATAAATATTCATCATGCGAAATTTGAACCTTTAACCATAGTTCAATTTCGACACAACTGCGCTACGATGCTGTCAAATGTTATCACAAGAAAGTTTATTTGATTTTATACAGTTTATATTTTCACAAAGAATATACACAAACGGAAAAGAAAAAATAATTCAAAGTACATTGCCATTACAATAGAGTGAGTAATGTTAATTTATTTTTGTCATGATTTTATCTCTACTTAAATGTGTAGAAAGGAGGCGAAATAAAGATACAAATTTATATCTGATGACTCGTAAAATAAGTCATTGTCGTTGCTAGGATAACGTGTGTGTGTAACTGTAAACAAATGTATGTGTAATATTGTGTATGTGTAATATTGTGTTTGTATAGTATTGTGTATGTGTAATATTTATTATTAATTTAATATATTGTTACTTAATGCCTTATTATAAAAAAAAACAGGATCTGCTCCGCCCTTGCTCAGTTCACTCACGAACTTGCTTGCAACGATCTAATTTAAATTATAATATGCAGTTAGTATGATTTGTTCAATAATTCTTTCCATTGTGACATCTTCAAGCAGTAAAAATAATTTGCCTACACATATTAAATTTTAATATAATAAAACGATATTGGCTGGTCTGCAGTTCTTTTACATATAAACTTTTCAAACATTCCAAATTTTATAATTTTCATCAAAAAGGGTCGAATATTTTTCCTTCATGCTTTATATAGATTGTGAGATGATATCATGCGGGTATTGACTTAAGAAAGATGACACTGGCGATGCGTAGGATAAGTAGCATTGTACTCGTGTGGATATTATTATAATTCGTGACGTTACTAAACGTTTTAGCTGTTAGTATCTGTCGCACATATGCTTTTTATAGCAACCTAGGAGTATAGGAATTTCAGGCAACCTAATAAATTTAATCTTCTACCTCTCAATAAAGTTAAAACAACCTGTAATTTAGTTTAAGTTAAGTTTTATTTTTAATATATATATAATATTTATATATATTAAATTATTTTTTGGTGGCAGGAGGTTCGTCCTCCGTCTGGCTCGCGACCACTATCATGACAAAGATGAACCGCCAAATATCTTATGATGTGTTCCGGTTCGACGGCGTGTAAGCCAGGTTCTCCCCTTTCCCACCTATACGTTCCTCAAAATGTGGTGGTTCCGATAGCGGACTACTACATTGTCCTCCCTTTCCATCTGTATCCTCTAGGTTGGCAACGCATTTACAACACCTCTGGCGTTGTAGATGTCTATGGGCGAAGGTAACCACTTACCATCAGGTGGTCATTCTGCTCGTTTGCCATGCGTTATCCATAAAAAAAAATTAATAGAACTATATAAAATAAATAAAGAAAGAAAATAAAATAATAGTGTCGCGGAACGCATGCACCGCAGCAGATATAATGGTCGTCCTCAATTATTTATTTTGGTGTGATGTAATGCGGATTTCTTACTTTTGTTTATTTCGAGATACGAGATGACGCACCAACATTGTTTTTATGTAATTAACGTTTTGTATTTTGTATCGAGATCGATTTCGGTTAGCGCGGTTTGTAAAATCAATGCTTTCTTGTAGTTAGACGCGTGCGATATATGTACTTGTATATACGTATCTGTAACTAAAATATTTCTAAGATATCTTTTTTATATTCATTCATCTCCAGTAATTTGCGGAGAAAACCTGATATTGAAAAACTTAAGAATAAGTTTGTTCGACGGGACATTTACCATGTATTGTTTTTATTTTGAACTCCCGATATTTCGATGCTGTTGCAAGCACCATGATCATGAAATATCCCGTCGAACAAACTTATTCTTATGTATGTGACCATGAGAGCTTAAATTCATTGAAACACTTTATTCTCTACTAAAATAGTTATGTATATTTAATGCTCAGATAATGTAAGAAAGATTAGATATAAGTGATTTTAATATAAGTATAATATGTGTTAGTTCAGTAGTCATGATGATTTTTAAGTAATTATCTAAATCGATATATTAATTATTAATCTCTATATATTTTATATAAGATTCGAACTAGATATTTTGTTTTGTTTGTTTGTGTGTGTTCTTAATCCCAATGTCCCATAGGTGAGGAAGGTGCGGCCGGAGCAAAAGTGGTACGAGCGTCTGTCCACGAAGCCTACACCGGAGAGTAAGACGTTTAACTCCCCAGTACAGGTGTGCAGCAGACCTTACGCGCACTAACACTAGGGTCAAGGGTTCAGTTCCTTAGAAAAGCATATAACAATATAGTTACGGCTTGGTGAATTATGCAGTGGTAGTACTGCTTAATGTGGTGGTGGTGATGGCTTCTTGAATATACGAGAATATTTCTAATTAAAAATTTATCATTCATAGTTTAGTCATCTATTCTTATAATGGTTATTTTAGTTATTAATGTTAAGTACACTTGTCATTAATCATGACGATACTATTATTAATTGCTCATTTATATCATACTTTGTATCAAAACCGCATATGAAAAAACACGTCAATTAATAAATTAAATATCAATTGATTTTAATTCTTATTAATTTATTAATTGACATCTATGAGTGTGACTGTACGTTTAAAAAATTATGTTTTTAAAAGGATTTCATAATAATACGTTTATTTACAATATCATAAATGATGTATTTTTTTATTATTAATCAATATTAATAATCGCTAAACATATGTAACGAATGTAAATATTATCAATGAATATTAAATAACTGATTAAACACAAGCACTTGCTTTTACCGCTTGTTCACGCTCTGAGCAGAAATATCAATCGGGCGACAAATCGATTATTACGATGCACATTTCACACACCGCCCGTACTGTGTAGGGCAGGAGTGAGCAACCATTTCTTAGAATTGGGCCTATCCAATTATTATTTTTTTTAATTACTTTTTAATAGTACTTAAAATTGTATTCATTTTATAAACATTAAGATTAGACACAAAATGTGAAAAAAAAAATCTTAGAACTTAATATATTAACAGTAATATTCATTATTTACAACGGTTTGCCGCTGTCGATAAAAAAATATCAATCATTCGATGAGTTTAGGTCTAGACTTTGACATTATCATACTCGGCAATTATTCATTTCTAAAAATTGAGTGATTCCCACGATTACGTTTGTATGTGACTATGTTTGTATGTAGGACCTGGATTAGAACATGTTGATATTGATTATTTAAACTTACTCGCTCTTGTTCACTGCCAATTTGATTGAGTGATGCACTTATTTAATTTCTAATGAAAATAATAAAAGTCGAAATAAAACTAAAATACTTTAAACCGAATATCTGAAAAATGAATAAACGCTTGGCGGACCGCATAAACTTACTAAGAGGGCCGCAGGTTGCTTACCCCTGGTGTAGTCTGTACAGTAGTCGGTACAAGTGTTTAATTACATTATGTTTTTATTTTGCATTTGAGGTGCACTCGGGCGGTATCTTATCTAAATGAACATACGAGTATACGGTGCTGGATTTTTATTAGCCTAGTAACTCTCAGAGACGACAATTAATGTTTTATTGCAATTAAAACCACTTTTCTTAACTAAAAATTTAATTGTATCATTTAATGTTAGACAAACGCTAATTGAAGTCTCTGAGTGCGATTATTGGTAAAATGAACATACAAAAAAAAAATATTCATGTTGTATAAGGAGGGTTTATTATGTAGAAAGTCCTTAAATATATAGTTAATATTACTAACATAGTTTATAAGAGAAACACTAATACATAAATAGACATATCTTAGACATAAGGTATAAGGGTGACAGAAGGTCGTAACAAACATTAATGAATTGATTTTCTATTTAGGTAAAGATTACTAATATGCTTAATGAGTAATTATATTTATTATTAATGGGACTGATTTGTTTAATTGTAATATAAATATCTGTTTTAGAACTTAGGAAAATTCTGCAAGCATTATTATTTTTTCTTATTATTACATTATCCATTACGTTTATTGAGTATAAAGAGGCGTGAAAAGATTTAAAATTTGACTTGCGTATGTATTAATCGAAAATCTAAATAAAAATTTCATTATTATGCCTTTTTTTATTTTCTTATTAAAAATAGTGAATAAATTCTTATTGTGTTTTATATCTCTATGTGTAATATACATATGTAAGACATAGTGTAAAAAGAAATACTTCTATACTACAATGATTTTAGAAAACATATTGTTCAATTACTTTAAAAACAAACTCTACTATTACTACTTCTAGGTAACTAGTGATGAATATTTTATTTAATAATGCTATTGCCATTCCATTGAGTCCAAGGGCAGTTAACATTGAAACACCAATCGATTGTCGTGTAGACTACAATAGCGTGTGCACTGTACAGGTGGTGAAGGTGTGGGCGGAGCGCGGCGCCGTACAGGTGTACAACCCCAAGGGCCAGGACAAGCTGTTCACGTACGATGCCGCCTACGACTGTACCGCGGACACGCAGACCATCTACGATGAGATGGTGAGTACAAAAAGTTTCATACTGTTTTTTTTTTTTCAAAGTGAGAAAGAGTACGAGAGTTTGTGAGTTACTCTTGTACGCAAAATCTACTGAACTATTTTTTGTCAAATTTCAATAAAACTTTATACTTTATAATTGCACGTAGGCTATTTATAAGATTTTGTGTAATTTGGCCATAACATGACGTTTTATTACTGGCGCGCTACTCTTAAAAGAATTAAATAACTTTTCTTTCTGGAAAATACAATTTTCGAAGCTACATATTTAGCCCTTATCTCACCTATGCCAATATTCATATGACGACATACGCCCGCATATTTACAGTTAAAATGTTACAATAGTACATTGACAACGAACTCGAAAACAAAATAACAATTGAATATAATAACCTAGTGATCTATCACTGTGATAAAGCAGTGTGTCTGCTATATAAGTACTCACTATTTACGAAAAAGTAACTTAGGGATATAAAAAACTAGTAAAAGAATATAAATCTATGATATTTAATTTTTTTATCTGTTGTGTACAAGCAAATCTCTGAAGATAATGGATTGATTTGAATAAAAGTTATCGTATAAATTGGGTCTAATAGTTACCATTGAAAACCTGATGTGATCATAAAATCCAAACAAATGGAAGATGCGAGCAACATCTAGTTATAGAAGAAGTAATAATCATAAATCGTTACAACAATATAACACTTACAGACTAAATAATAAATCATGTGTATCTTTGGTATATTCTCGTTTATGGTTACTTCTGTATCTCTTAGTACCAATAGGTCTTTAAAACTGATAAATATATTATGTATTATTATTTTTGGTAACGTAAATAAAGTAAACAAGTTTTAAAATAATCGCCAAAGCAAGGTTGATCCTCGGAGATGAAGGTCGAATTGTGCATCAAATAAATTTTATTTTAACGCTTTTGCCATTTTCACATCGCCTTTTTATTTATTCATAATAATATATACTTAGAGACTTTATTGTTCCTAATAATGTTTTAAATGCGAAAGTTGTGATAATAAATGGATGTTTGTTACCCTTTCACACAAAAACTACTAAATTTATCTAGATGAAACATTTGCAGAGCTATAGCTTATACAACAGAATATTAGGCTACAATTAAAGAAAATGTGTATATTTGATAGAAAAATCATTATTTAAGAAACTAGTATATCTAATATAATAAGACTGTTTTATATTTTTTCTACGAAAAGCATCTATATAGGATAGCCAGTTATATTGCATGTATAATTTTAAACTTAAAAATCTATCCATACTACGAGGAGAGTCTCTAATGTCAACACTTTCATTTATACTTTTATAGATTGTAAACTGAGCCGGTTAAACTACACCCCTTATTTGACATGAGTCCACTCCCTAACGCCCTTTTCTAAATAAAAGAAATTGCTTTGGACAATTATAAATAAATTTAATACGTATTTTTTTAGTTGAAATAACAAAATGGAGTACAATTTTATAAAGACAACCAGATAAAAATAGTTTTAAATGACGTAATGCGTTCACTCTGACTCCTCATATTTTTTCAAACATTTATTACAAGTGCCTTTTTGCTGAAAGTCTCGCTCGGACCAGATACATAATGCTTTACAATTGCGTTTACTGTACTATGACAGTTATTTACTCAATATATATAGCTTTACCCTTTATACCGCATAACAAGTTTTTCATAGAGAACCCACTGTCGATAATGTCTACAATAATTTCCCTGACTGAGAATCGAACGCACATACATGTTTACAGTAAGACATTGTTCCACTGCGCTACGATGGCCTACTATTTAGTCTTACGTGAATTATATCTACTTATGATGACTACACGAGGTAACCTGCAGTTGATGTTGATTATGAAAATGGCCACTTCGTTACCTGTAAGGTCACTTGCCGGCTGTAAGCCAATACATAATTATATGAATTTGAAGTCCTTTTCCGTGTAGTTATTTTAATTGGTAGATTTGTTAAAATATAATTTTCGTTAGATTCATAATAGAAAGAAATATTTTAAAAAATTGCTTATAGCATTAAAAATAAAGAAAAAAATTTTTCAACTTCTCTAAACATATACGTTATCTATTATTAGTAGTGTCTAATAAATTCATAGTACAGATTAGACTAAATTATAATGAAATGCTCTAAATCAGGGCTTCTTAAACTATGGGTCGGGACCCCAAATGAGGTCGCGTAGCAAAATTCTGGGGTCGAGAGATTTTAAAGTTAAATATATATATATACGTTTTGTCCAATTACCAATTTGTATGGGGTCGTCAAGAAACTCGCAATCATAAAAGGGGTCGTGAATGACAAAAGTTTAAGAAGCCCTGCTCTAAATAATGGGCGTATATTTATAAATGTCTCATCTGCATTCAAATTAGACAAAAATGAGTGTGCATTCTAAATACTGCGGATGAGGAACGGACTGCCACTTTAGCGGTCCACATGACGCAGCCGCCGCTCGCGAGTCGCGTCCTACGCGCCTTAGTTTTGAAACTGTGTCCGCGTCAGTGTTCAATAGCAGGCCTTGACAGCGTGAAGGTCCCATTTTTCATACCTCTGACTAATGAGGGTGGGCGAAGGCTGTTATATTTTGGCATCAAACACCTTTATAAGCAATGACAAATCATTGGCCTTCAAGTAGTTTTTAAAAGTACGATTTGTTGACATTGGCCATTTATTTAGAGCGTGTACGTTACTGAATTAAACTATATAAGGTATAACCATAAATACTGACAGATGCAGAAGTATGAATTCTTGACATAGACGAAGTATGATTTCTATAAGTTAAATTGCAAGGCAAGGCTACAGGGCAGACTTCGTACTTAACAAAAGAATTTTAAGCGAAAGTGTAATTTTAAGAGAGCGGAAGAATGTGTAAATAATTTATACTTAGGTAATCCCGAGGACTATCAAAATAGATGACACTGAAAGAAAATAACTAGTAATTAGGGGACATTTTTGAAGTATTTAAAACCAATAAAAAATCCACCTATTAAAAATTTAACATTACAAATTGCATTTTACATGTAAGTTGTATATATCGTAAAATGAATGTTTTATAAAACACTGGTCATTTGAACCTCTTAGTCGATTTGTAACAACTATGTACGGTACCAACTATTGTGATTAGCTTGCAACAACTTGTTCTTGTTTGTTTTTTTATACTTTTATAGGCTTGACTAGGATTTTTATCATATTAATAGCTACTTGAATATTAAAAGGTACTTCTACCTACTATGAATTATTAATAAAGTAAATAAATATTTTATAATTTACATTTGTATTTGTATAAGCTACAGTAAGCACTCTTTCGATATTTTTCATCGCGAAAATATAAAGTTTATATATGCGTTTAAGGGAAGCGCGATAAAATCTATTATTCTGTTAAAACATGATTGATTATAACAATTTCAAGAAGGCCGTACTAAATATATTCGTATTAGTAACCTGCATCGGAGCTGCCCCCTGCTATCGCAGTGTATTTGCAGCCGTAATGCGCAATGAATCACTTCACGCACTATATGGTTCTGCTGAATTGTGTTTAAGGAAAATTATATTTTGTTTCATAAAATTGCCTTTTGTTCGCAAACTTGTGAGTACATTGTAATAGCAACAGTGCTTTGTGCATGTTCTCGCGCGAGTAGAGCACGCGCGCATCCGATACTAGTCAAGGCCCAACGCGAGCACACAGCATGTACTTACTTACGTCAGTTTACACAATCACCCGAATTTATACTGTTCCAACAATACGCGACCACGCTTCAGTACTTCTGGTCTACATTTTATTTTAAATCATATAGCCATCGAAGGTTAGAAATTGGCATTGGATTTGGAGGTCTATTTATACTACTGTTAATTCGAGTGCCGGATTTTAATTATGATTATGTTTCATATATCTGCAGTTACAAGTTGAACACTAAATTTATATTTTTCCTTATATTGATGCACCTCCGGCAAAGCTCTGGAAAGAAGATAGATCTGGAGAGATTTTACTGGTTAGTTTGCCACACAGTTACGTCACAGTTTACTGGCTTGGAGTTCTACATAACTCGTCTGAGTCCCGAATAGGGCGTAATTGCTTTTTCTCACGTTAGAACCAATAAAATGAAAAAAAAAAACAAAGAGCCTCCCTCCTCTCCATTTTTTATTTTTGTTCCATTGTAAAAATTACTTATTAAGTGAGATATGAAAGCGTTTGAAATATAAACAGTAATTTGATTGAAAATCGAACCCATAACCACCACGCTTATAACAACACAGGTCCCTTCGCTACGATGGTGGTCAAGATTTCATATTATAATTATAAATTAACGTCTCAACTCAATATCGATTACAAGAAGCATACAACGTGTCAACTATCGTCCATAAAACGTTTATAACAACATCTACGAGTATAAAAGCAACAAGATCTCGTTACGGCTCGCCTTGCATCTGCCCGATGTTTTCGACTGCCCCGTAATGAGAAGTTACTATTTGTATACACCGTGTTTACAAGTGCGCGCTCTTGAATGCTCTACGGAGCGCTTATACCGTAAATATCTGCATTCTACCAAAAGAACACTCCTAGGCGATCACTTGCATAGTAGTTTT
Organism: Philaethria dido; assembly: GCA_033558755.1. Lineage (NCBI taxonomy): Eukaryota > Metazoa > Arthropoda > Insecta > Lepidoptera > Nymphalidae > Philaethria > Philaethria dido. The sequence goes on along the minus strand of JAKGSA010000698.1, from coordinate 332,207 downwards.
TGTAAGACTTGTCCCGCTTTTTGTTGTTACTGGTAGATATATTCGATTTATACCCTTTTTTTTAGCTTCACGCTGTATGTCGCATATAGCAGGGTAGGCAGAGGGAACCTGAGAACCTAGTGTTAAGACACTCCGTTCTATTTCAACAAATCTGTTCCCCACTAACCGCCTAATTGAGGCATTGCGTGATGAGTGGCGGAACTCAACGCCGCGCTGTGCCTTGTTACCAAACCCAGGAAATGAAACTACTAAGCTTTTTTATTTTCTGGAGTGGGAATCGAACCCATAACCTGTCACATTTACAGTTGCACGCTTATGTCTACAGGCGTTTTTGGTTTTCTTACGATTTATACTTGATGTACAATGTTGGGTATAACTGTTTTTGTATATCAATCGATATATGCATAAAACTTGGATCAATAAAATTTTATCAAGCTCTAATATTACAGAAAATGCGTGAAGTCAAAAAATGTACTTAGTTAGCCAATGTTACACTTAGTCTTAATAAATCGAAATAACATGTTTTAAAAAAACGTACTGAATTTTGAACCTGCACTCATCACATTCATTTATTTACATTTGTTGTGCGCTATAATAGCTTACAGCTAACTTGTTCTATTTAAATTTAAAATCTATTTGATTGCTTATGCGAGAACCCTTCCTGGTGTTGATCATTGCTTTTAATACAATGATAGGGCAATGTGTTTAAATAGCACAATATAACATTTAGTGTTTGTAATTTAGAAACGTGGAGAAAAATTTTTTAACGATGTAAATCAATTTCAAATTATTTACATACTAGATATTTTTCACTAGTACTAGTTATTTTGATTTTAACTAAAAAAAGATCACCGACTTCAAAGAAAATGCACAAAAAATCCAATGATTACGAATAACTCTAAAACTACTCGTCATATCTTAACTATATTTAATTGGGACCACATTAGAAGCACTATCTTATAAAAAAGTCATCAAAATTGGTTCAGTCAGCAAAAAGTTATGCAGTAAGACATATAACAAAAATACACTTGAACGACCTCCTCCTTTATTGAAATTGGTTAAAAAGACCATTTATTTATTTATATTTATAAATTCTTTATTGCACAATTAAAATAAAAATTTTAAAAAGGCGGGCTTAACGCTAACTAGCATTCTCTACCTAAATATAGGTGCGTAAAAGCAAATTTAAAAGTGATATAAATATAACATAAATAAACAATCATATCATACATATAATATATACACACACATATATATAAATAACGCCTGTCGTGGCGCAGAGGCACAAGCGTGCGACTGTAAACGCGTCAGGTTGTGGGTTCGATTCCCACTCCAGGAAATATAAAATTTAGTATTTTCATTTCTTGGGTTTGGTAACAAGGCAAAGCGCGGCGTTGAGTTCCGCCACTCAACACCCAATGCCTCAATTTGGCGGAAAGTGGGGAACGGAAATGTTGAAAAAGAATGGAGTGTCTTAACACTAGGTTCTCTGGTTCCATCTGCCTACCCCGCTATATGCGGGATACAGCGTGAAGTTAAAAAAAAAGCATATATATATATATATATATATATATATATATATATATATATATATATATATATATATATATATATATATATATATATATAAATAAATAAATAGATAAATAGACCATAATATTTTTTATACTGCTCTAACTAGGGCAGGTGGCTAGTCTACCTCCTCCTGCTCTAGTTATAGCTCTCCACGGTATATTGTTTTAAAGTCATTGTATTTGCTATTGCTTTAAACATCGATGTATTTAGATACCATTCGAGCAGATATTATATATATTTTTGCATCACTAGCACATACCTTTTTACTGACATTATTCTACAAGATGAAAAATAAAAATAATTATTTGTATAATACTTATGTTGACTTTAATTGTTCAAAACCAAATACTTACCGTCAATAAATATCGCCAAATTACACGAAATCTTTATAAATTGTATATAGGCTATTTGTTATTCGGATGTATAATGCTATATTACAGTATAAACGCCTGTCGTGGCGCAGAGGCACAAGCGTACGACTGTAAACGCGACAGGTTGTGGGTTCGACTCCCACTCTAGGAAATGTTTTTTTTCATTTCCTGGGTTTGGTAACAAGGCAAAGCGCGGCGTTGACTTCCGCCACTCAGCACGCAATGCCTCAATTCGGCGGAAAGTGGGAAATGAAATTGTTGTAAGAGAACGGAGTGTCTTAACACTAGGTTCTCAGATTCCTTCTGCCTACCCTGCTATATGCGGGATACAGCGTGGAGTTAAAAAAAAATTTGTAGTTTTTACGTTAAAGAGTTACAAGCATACATTTATATTTACAACTTACCAATTCACAAGCTTTCGCATTTATAGTATTAGTAGGATAAATCTAAATATTAATTTTTAATATTCAGGTACGGCCGCTGGTCGCGTCCGTCTTGGACGGGTTCAACGGGTGCGTGTTCGCGTACGGGCAGACGGGCACCGGCAAAACGCACACCATGGAAGGCACGGCTGACCACGAGGGGGTCATCCCTCGTGCCTTCAGGCACATCTGGACACACATAGAGAACAACGCCTCACCGGACATTACGCACTTGGTGTCCTGCTCCTACGTCGAATTATACCTCGAAGATGTTAGAGATCTGTTATCAAAAGACTGCAAGAAACTTACTATCAGAGGACAGGTTAGTACTTTTCTTTACATATATTTATTATTAGACCATTCAAGCTAACTAAAAGGGCGTGATACATGTAGGGTTTTTATAAAAATCTAAACTGTTGCATGTTTCTCCGAAATCTTTAAGGAAAAACAAATTCCTAATTTATGAAACAAGACTATGTGATACAATTGTACCATGTTATAATTAGTAATTACGTACAGTTTGTTATTAACGTTACCATGATACAATTACAATTTTTGCAGTTGTTTTTCCGCTAATTTTAAAATATATATTTTTGTTAGTATACATATGTGAGTCGTGTGATAAAAGACATCGGAAGTCGGACACTAAGGCTCTAATTGCAAGTTATCTCCTCGCTAAGTGGGACGGCAAACTTTAGCAAACACCAAATACAGATCCTAGTGATAACCACTTCCTAGTCCTTGTGGCTCACGCATAGTAAATAGTCAACAGTGACGCAACTCGCCCTCCGCGCGACGCGACATGCCGCCACGCGACGCCCTGCGTGAAACCTTACAGCTACGAGCTATTGTAACTGAGTTACCGAGTCAGAGTGTGAAAATCTTGTGTAAACTGTTGACTTCATGCAAACTCTAATATATAGCACTTCAAGCAATGTGTGCTTTCAATTAAGTCAGCTTTGTTTGTATTCAATTTTCCTCCAAGCAGATGACCTTGGAGATAAAAAATCGTAGTTATGATTTCTCTCAGGATTGGGACTCTGCCAACAAAATAATAGTTTTGCAGTTCAAAAATGTACTATGATGCTATTTACGTAATCCTCAATGTGTTCTGCGCGCTTGCGCTTTATCAGTTCTATTTTTTTGCATCTCTGCCTTTATATTGTGGGTTCAGTAAACAGAAGTTATTGCAATACTCGCTCATTTAGAAATATTCTATACTGGATAAAATTCAAATATTGGCAAAAATACTTTAATATTATATTAATACGATACTTAGTTACGAACCAAAGAAAAATACTAAATCAATTGTGATATCGCGATATATACATATGTACTTTTGCAAGCAGTAAAATAATTTGATTGATAACACGTCTATGTTCTTATTTTTCGCTTACGCGTCGTACACAGTCATAATGTATTGATAACAAGTCGATAGTGTGATATGAACGATGATAACCATTTCTAATATGCTTAACGTTCGCGGATTTCTGAATCTATTCCTTTTTGTAGTCCACCAGTTGGAGTAGGAATGCTCGCGCTCTGGCCCGCATCCAACTACCCAACTCAATTGTGATTCAAATTTTGATACGAATTGTAAATTAATTTACAAACAATACAGTCGATTAATTCATTCACAAATGATCCGCGCAAAAAATGAGACAATACTACTATGTACATATACGTCTGACACTATTTAACATTGTAAGTTTAACGGTTTCAGTTTTCCTTCTAAGTACGCGAGTGGCATTGTGCTTTATTTTTATCCGCCGTGCGCTGCGGTTGTAAAACCACATTAAATGGCCAATAAATTACAACGACGCGATTAATACTAGCGACTTATGATAAACATTTTAGTCTAATTATATTACTTATCGTAGTTAGGATACTTCTAAGGTTTTAGTGTATTATTATTTGTAAATCGCATGACAAGTAAATAATTAGTAGTACATTACATTACATAGCTTCACGCTGTATCCCGCATATTGCAGGGTAGGCAGAGGGAACCTACTGTTAAGACACTCCGTTCCCCATTTTCCACCGAATTGAGGCATTGTGTGCTGAGTGGCGAAGCTCAGCGCCGCGCTTTGCCTTGTTACGAAACCCAGAAAATGAAAAATTCCATTTCCTGGAGTGGGAATCGAACCCACAACCTGTCGCACGCTTGTGCCTCTGCGGCACGACAGACGTTTTCTTACAGGCGGATTAGTAATATTTTTAATTAATAAATAATTAAGAGTTTAAGAAATTCCATAAAGACGAATCTATTTATATTTTACGCGACTGCCTCATAATAGCCAGTATTTTATTGGTATTGTGTTTGCAGCGGCGATATTGACCTTCAACAACCTTTCACAACTGAAGTTGTTAGTTTCCATTAGGAAGGAAATCATTCGTGCTAATTATATAGCTCTGAAAAACGTAAACTACAAAATAAGATATGCTTCCGAACAATACTCACAATACAAACACAAAAGCGTTGACAAAGTACCAAGATTTTATCAAATTATTGTAATTTTATGATTGAAAATGAATATTGCTAAATTATCCGGTTAGATTATGATCGGTCAGTCAATTGTTTTTTGTTTTCTGATTATGATTTGAATAACTTGAATTTAAATCAATTTTAGGTATTATTAATTAATAAAATTTATCATAGATGTAGGTCACTTTTTTTTTCCGCTTCACGTTTTCTCCCGCAATAGCAGTAGTCCTGTATATCAAGGTAGTCAGAGTGGAGTATCAAAAACCTTGTTCTTGCCTTTCCGCCCAAATTGGACATTGTGTGTTGATTGGCGCAACTCAACGCCGCATATTGTCTTACCAGAGCGGGGAAATCATAATATTTTAAACTTTACCACGAATGGGAATTGAACCCACATAGCCATCGCGTTAAAAGTCAGACACTGCCACACTGTGCTACGAAGGCCTCATTTCCATGAGACGTTTGTAAATATAATTATTATTAGATTATGAGATATGCACCAGCAAGTAGCAATTACAAGGTGTCGGTATCGCACGCTACGTCTAGTACTAGATACATTTGTTTGAGCAAACGCGCCGGCACGTGTTCGCGTCGCAATTATCTCGCACAACGCGTGTGGTGTAAATGAAAGCGTAATTTAGCTTATATTAATTACATTTTAATCTTCGCTTTTCATATCGTAGTGTTAGATGTGAACCACAATACATAGAAGTGTACGCCCACGTCTCACTGCGTCTGTTGTGCTGCAGCGGAATACCTTTTGTCTTTTTTATCGAAAGGTTTTAACCACTTTTCGATGTCCGCTCAATTGGGAACTCGAAAGGGTTACGTGATATTTATAAGCTGGCAGATGTAGGCCGGCCGACTACACACTAAAACGTCACGGTACTTCTCCTTGGCTGCTCCTAGCCATGGGAACTACTCCATTCTTCCGTGTTAAAAAGATTCCTCTGAGATTGGATCGAACCTACGGCCGTTTGCAATGAGACGTTGTCCCACTGCACTACTATGTCCTCATCTCGGTATACATGCTCTACTAGAGAAATATTCAAGATATGTTTTGTATGAATGATAATTATGAATTATGAAATAGATAAATATGATGCAATCTGTAGTTGTCGTCGACTTCACGATCTCTTTTTCTTGTTAAAGTAACAATAAGTGCATCAAATGGACTGCTATTAAAGTGAACAATGCCAGCTCTTTGTCCACAAGAAAGTGGCTTTTAGTGAAAAATTTGAATATTAGCAATTTTTTAACATCATCGTTAACCGGTCTTTGTGACGACACTAGTTTACTCAAATATAATGAAAATAATGTAAGTTTATTCTATCTGTATATGTCACAAGTCTCGGTGGAGTCCATCAAGTATAATTTGGGCTAATGTAAGCGTCCGATACGCACACAAATTGCCCGCAATCCGCAGTGTGCCGACATTCGCATCTCGGTGGGTTGTGCAAAACTTAATACGCGTTACATCAATTTTACGGTTGCGAACTTATGCAACACCTCGAAAATAACTATTCTTGGCTCTATGATGCCTATGTTTTGCCTGTTTATGTTCACAGCGTTAAGATCAAGGTAACAATAAAAAACTGCAAGTTTATCGATGACTAATACCTCTTAAAGAATTGTAAATATTCATCGAGTTGTTAGTTACTGTCATTAGTAAATCTAGACATGGCAATGTGCTATACATATAAATTGACATCGATTTGCCCAAAAAAGGTATTATTTCCCCCGTCCTTGTGCTTGTTTAGCGAGCTAATTACTTTACTGTTAGTACTTACTTTGTACTTAGAAGATTCAATCGCTGCTTAAACACGTACAGCAGTTAACTATCTATATTTTAAATTGAACAATTTAACGCGGACCAATCGTTTATATTTTGGTATATATTCGATATATATTTTAGAAAACTCAACGATTTCTGTAAATTGTTCGAAATGTAGGGTTTTCTAAAGTATATTTCTGAATACTCAAATATATCCGATTATTCTGGTTAAAACAGGTTCATTTAAAAAATGTTAAAATCGCGACAACCAACGATCTTAGTATTTAAATTCTATTAATGTACTTATAAAAGACTTGATATAATTTATAAATTAATACGCATCTAATTAGTGTTCATTAGCTCACTTGAGTTGCGACTCAAGTGAAACCAGTTTGTAAACAATCATTGAGTATTTATTCCATTGCATATAAATATAAATAATGTTGATTATTTCCTGAGTCAGGACTCAGGACGAACACTGAACTAACAAAGCTTTTTAACGTAAAATATTATTGAAACAGTAAAAGTTATCCATGATTAATAAAATTATGATTATTGAAAAAATATATGAAGCTCGATTTCGACTCGCTTGCGCTTAAGTCACCTTATGGATGACGCTCCATTATAACATCGTTACAATTTTATTTGTTCATAAGCCACTCTTTCAAATCTTCAGTTCCATTTCATCTTTCAATGTTTCTGTTTTATTTCAGAATAATGTGAAGGGTTGCTCACTTATGTACAATGGCAGACAATATTTCTTTTTGTAAATAAATTGAATTCAATATATGAACGAGTGCTCTTTGGATCAAGAACTTGTTATAGCTCCAAGTTAAAATAAAAGTAGTGGAGAACGGAGTGTTTTAACATTAGCTTTTCTCTACCTCTTCTGTTATATGTGAAGCGAACATTAAAAATAATATAAGTATTCAATTCCAATAGGAGCTAAACGGTTTCTACATCCCCGAGATGACATCGGTGGTGTGCAAGTCGGCGGCGGAGATGGTGCGCGTGATGCGCGCCGGCAACCGCAACCGCGCCGCCGGACGCACCGACATGAACGAGCACTCCTCGCGCAGCCACGCCGTCTTCCTCGTCACCGTCGAGACCGCGCACCGGACCACTAATAGGATACGGTAAGTTTACTAACCAACTTACTCTAGTTACTACTTGCTATTACCAATTGTAAAAGAAATAATAACACGGATTAACAATAATGTAATCAATTATATACATATCATATGACTAAGAACTCGCTGGGTCAGTATTTAGACTTAATTCGGTATAACAATATTCATGCAAGAAACATACAAACAGATATTTGTATAAAAAAGAAATGTACAGAATTAGAGTAGTATAAAACATCCCTGCGATCGGCGGTATCTTTCAAGTTTGCAATTTCCTTCGGAAGGGGAGTAGGTACCTTATTTCCTTTCCTCCCCGCTGTCGCTGTAAATGTTGTTAGGCCCAATAGTACATTCATACAAAAAAACAACTACTATTATATAGCCGTTTGTCTCACTTGTTTGATCACCCTTAATTGTTTGTATATGCTATTAACGCCTGTCGTGGCGCAGAGGCACAAACGTGTGACTGTAAACGCGGCAGGTTGTGGATTCGAATCCTACTCCAGGAAATGGAATTTTTCATTTAATAGGTTTGGTAACAAGGCAAAGTGCGGCGTTGAGTTCCGCCACTCAGCACGCAATGCCTCAATTCGGCGGAAAGTAGGGAACGGAGAGTTACCAAACCCAGGAAATGAATAATTCTATTTCCTGGAGTGGGATTCGAACTCACAACATTTTATTTTATTTCGCCATAATAATATAACACGTATTTGCTAATATTTTGACAAAAATGAGAAATATTATGGAAAGAGTCCGGCCATTCAAATTAAGTTGTTGAAAAACTAGTAAATAAGTACAAATAAAATAAATACAAAAACATTCGATATTGAACTTTACCCGTTGATTAGCATATGTGAGATGAGGCATGCCTCGTAGTGGATACTAAACGGCTTAATATCTAATTACGCGGGCTAATTGACGCCGGCCGCTCGCTACTCGCTAGACGATTATTCACTCGACCGGCGGCAGTCGCGACTCGAGACTCGCGCCACTCTTTGTTACTACCATTTCATTTTTACACTTTGTACTTTTATTGTTTTAAACATGCCATGTTTGCTTTCTGTTGTTTATGTTTTTAATATCAAAATTGTTCATTGATAACTTTAAAATATTTTTCAATATTCTCAATGATTCTTTTATGGACCCACTTTTTTCCAGTAGTCAGAGAGACGTAGTGTCTTGGCACTTCTTTCTGCTCGAAATTAAATAAAAAATTCGCGTGTTAAGTGCAAGCAGTTGCATCTTATCAGCGGAGTAATAAAAATTATTTAAATATATTCATTCCCCTCAGTAAGGTTTGAACCTATAACCATTGCGTTTGCTGTCCCGTTGCACCACGATGGTCTCACTCAATGACATGATAATATAACTTTATATAAGGAAAAATAGTCCTCCTCTTGCGAGTAATGACGCTCGAAGAATCAATTTTAAATTGCATGTTTTTATCAATAGATACGTAGGTACCTATTGATTCTATCACTGATACAGCCGCAGGTTTTTGACGCTGGTGTATAAAGAAACTCTTATAGAACGATTACTCATGAACGATGCCCCCTGCCAGCCACAATTGTAATCTGATATGTAACTGTGCTACTAGTCTTAAAAGGAACAAGAATTTCAAAGTAGGTTTTATAAATAAATTCGATTGAATTTGGTCACATCATTCCAGGTACTTATTGCTGGTTTTTGAGAAACGGTTTTCTATAACTCCCTGAGTATAATATATTGGCAGATAGCTTGTTTTTTCTAATGGTTTTTGGTTTGTTCTGCTACAAAACCAACGGTTGAACTATATTTTAATGCAATACTTATGGCCCATAGCTTGCTTAATACATGTTTTGCAATTTCATCTTCTACAAGATTCGTAAGGTGGCGCTCAATAATGGTTCGATGATTCATAGAACTTTTTATTTTTTAAATTACTTAAACATTGGTTAAAGTCGAACCAAAACGTTCCAAATGCGCCATAATAGTCACTTTTATAAGTATGTACTCAGACTTTCAATATCGATATGAATGGGAGCAAGCAATTGAGTCAATCTGCAAAGAGTCAGTGTCCCCACACTCTGTTGTCATTTAAATTAGCCTCACTTTCAGTAGGGACAAGGGCCTTTGAATAATATCTCGTCAATAGAACGTCCTGTTGTCGCAACAGCTTCTATTTGAGACACGTAATGTTAGCTTTGACTTTGTTTGATTAAAAGTTATTGATGTGCGTGATTTAATTGGCCATCGTAGTGTAATGGGCTGCGTTTAACTGTAAACGTAATTGGTTGTGGATTCAATCCTCAATCTCAATGTTTATAAATAAATTATTTCTCTACTGTGGTATCACAAAGCGCGACGTTGACGTCACTCCACCACAAAATGGTTTTTGAAAATAAATTTCGGGCAAAAAGCGGAGAACGGAGTGTCTTGGTTCTCTCTGACGTCCTGCTATGCGATAAAAAGGGTGAAGCTGCTAAAAATGAAATTCAAATTTAGTTTATATGTCAACTACTTTAATAGCCTAAATTAATTTATTTGGTTTAAAAGTACATATTGTATTTGAAATATGTCTTATTATCGGTTTTAATGATTAGGTTACTGTTATCTTCAAGGAACTCATGCGGGAGATTTGCGGATTTCGAGTTCAGTTGACGTATAGAGCATACGGATATGCCACTATTCTTGACCATTACATTTAGTCAGATAGCTCTCTATTACACTATGATATATTATTAGGAATTGTACTTGAAATGTATTAAAAAGTTGCTATTTCCTTGATATATTTGAGATATATGCTATCTTTATAACGCTTGTCGTGGCGCAGAGGCACAAACGTGCGACTGTAAAGGTGACAGACTGGGTTCGATTCCCAAACCAGGAAAAGTAAAAGTTTAGTATTTTCATTTCCTGGGTTTGGTAAAGCGCAAAGCACGGCATTGAGTTCCGCCACTCAGCACACAATGCCTCAATTCGGGGGAAAGTGGGGAACGGAGTGTCTTAACACTAGGTTCTCAGGTTTCCTCTACCTACCCTGCTATATGTGGAATACAGCGTGAAGCTAAAAAAATAAATATGCTATCTTTTATAAACCTATTCCAGCGCAATGAGATTGTAATTGGTTGTGAATCGAACCCACATTGCCATTTGGTGGAATGAATATATTTTTATTATTTTAATTTCTCTGCTCTGGTAAGACTGAGCGCAGCATTAACTTCCACCACTAAACCCCCAATGTCCAGAATAACGGCGAAAAGCGAAACGAGCGAGGAAACGGCCCAAGTTCACATTACACGCAATGTCTCAATTCGGCGAAAAGTTGGGAACGAAATTGTTGAAAGAGTGAGTGGAGTGTCTTAACACTAGGTTCTCTGGTTCCCTCTGCCTACCCTGCTATATGTGGGTTACAGCTTTAAGTTAAAAAAAAAATGGAAAAGTTCACTGTAACTACCTTGTATGTGGGATAAAGCGTGAAGTTGCTTTTTTTGTTAATAACATTTCTTATAATAATATTATTAACATATCCCCACTTCCTTACTTATAATATTACAAATGTAAATATAAGTTTGTTTGTTACGCTTTGACGCCAAAACTATTCAACCGAATATCATAACACTTTGTACACATATTCTAAACTTTTTATTAAAAAAAATATAATTAAAAAATATATATATTTTGGTAGATTGTTTGTCAAAAAAATTGAAAATCTAGCTACTTCAAAGCCTTGAAAAGAACGCATAATTGCACTATAGTTTATAGTACGGACTGCCATTGATCACGCGAGCGAAGCGTCGGGTAATAGCTAGTATTAACATACCCTTGTCACTGTGTGTGAACAAGCTCAACATTAAGTGTATGACTTATCTCTATGATGTATGCAATTTTGTAAATTAGGTCAATGTTCATGAAATACCACGTAATGATGTTCATTGTCAAGTCTATTAGTTAGACTATGACGTGTTGTCCATTTGGGCTCGCGTGTTGATGCCGACTACAGCATAATTTATCTTTGCCATATTTATATATACATATATCTGTATACCTGAATATATTATTGTATCATTGAAGGTAACCCATTTCAAAACAAAATAAGCTTAAAATATAAAATATAAAACAATTCTTATAACACGCACTTGTAAATAAAGTATTGAAAAACATATGCGAAGCGTTAAATCTATAAACAGAAACCGAGCGGTAAGTCTATCACTAACAGAGAAATACGACAACATTTTGTAAAAAAAAAACAGTGTTCCCAATAAAATTACTTGTCAATAATGACCGACGAAATCGGTCGCGAGTGGACGTATGATTTCATGTATGCACATATGATTTCATATGTTAATGTATGATTTCACGTGTGCACATGTGATTTCATATGTAAACGTATGATTTCATATGTAAACGTATGATTTCATGTGTGAACGTATGATTTCATATGTGAACGTTTGATTTCATATGTGATCGTATGATTTCATGTGTGAACGTGTGATTTCATATGCGAACGTATGATTTCATGTGTGGACGTGTGATTTCATATGAGAACGTATGATTTCATGTGTGAACGCATGATTTCACGTGTGATCGTATGATTTCATATGTGAACATATGATTTCATGTGTGCACGAAATCATATTCGATTTCATATGTGAACGCATGATTTCAAGTGTGATCGTATGATTTCTCATATGTGAACATATGATTTCATGTGTGAACGTGTGATTTCATATGTGAACGTATGATTTCATGTGTGCACATATGATTTCATGTGCATACGTATGATTTCATGTGTGAACGTATTATTTCATGTGTGCACGTATGATCAACGACACATCCACATTTATGGGTGGAACCCACGGTCAAAAGTTTCAATACCCTGGTATTGGTTTTACCTCTACTCCTACGGTGGGTAAAAAAGAAAACATCAGTCAGTAAAACTGTTTTAGTATAAAGAAGGAGGCTGCAAAATATTGGGCTTGTCTTATCATTTTTAAGAGTTCTTGCGAATTTAAGGGTAAAATTCCTTGAGATCTTTTTGTGTTAGCATGGATTATGTATGTAAGTTATATTTATTTATTTATTGTTGAAATTAACAATGAAATGAATTTGTTAATTCATCGTTGTTACGATGGAAATTGGGCCTAAGGACTCTTCGCCACTGATATATCTACAATCGCATAGATAGCTAGTCTATCAATTGTTTGGGTTTTAATCTATGGTTGTAGCGCTATTGTTGAGTAGAGTCGGATCGGGTCGAGAGAAGTGATTGCGCGGCGTTAGGTTCCGCCGCTTAACAAATAACGTGTCTAAAAATTCAGCAGAAACTGGGACACGAAATGTGTTTTATTACTGTATTATTGAATCATTTTAAATTTTTAGCAGTTTTAGATAACAGAAAATATGTCGCATTTAAATGACTATAAGTTCTTCTATAGTAGATTTAATAGAAATTAAATTTTCATCGACCTCTTGTACTTGCAAGCTCTCTAGAATCTATAATGTAAGGATTTGCGAGCTCTGACCTAGGCTGCCAAACAAAGGCGGCGCCTAGGAAAGTGAGATATATTGAGCGAGTCTGCGCCGAGCCGCGCTGCTGCCTCAAACTCGGCACTCGATGTTCCTCTCGTGTACTGTTTACTTTAACAGTTTCAATATTTCAAGGGGAAGATAAACGTGTCGTTAATAATATTTATAAACCAAGTAAAATATATTTTATTATAAACAAATCGTTCTGAAAATTACATAACTTATGATTTCACTTTCTTTTATAATTTCAAAATTAACATTACTAATTACAAAAAAGTGTATCCTATCTCGTGAGCTAACTAATTAGTGTAGTCGTCGTCATGTAAGCAGTACCGTGGCGGCGTCACCGTCTGCGGCACTAGCTTTGCCGAGGCTGCCGGGCGCGTACGTCGCCCGCGGGACGCGCCATCTCGTCGCCTTGCCTCCTTGTCTCCAATACCGCCGCGACCTTCGCGTCCACGACACGTGCTTTATTTTCTATGTAAAATGGCGAATTTGTTTTGACTTTTGCTTCGGTTAGTTAGTATTGTTTGTGTGTGCTGTGTGCTATCATGAACTGGTCGTGTTGGTGGCTCGCGAACGACTTTTGCGGGATGAGGTAAAGTGATTGTAACAAGAAATTAACCTTTGTTTTTATTTGCATTAATTGCCAAATATTAAAAGCGTATTGAAGCATAACAACCAACTTTGGATATTAAATAAAACCGGAAAAAACAGTAAACCAGGTCGAAACATAAACAAATTTCAGGCTTCACCTTGAATATTCGAAAAGGACTATTATATAAAAATTAACCAATCGACATTTACTTCAACAAGTCTTTATCGGTCGTTAATACTTATTTGACCTACATATAAATATTCAGAGAGCGCTTGTATGATGTGATTTGCCCTTGCCCTTGCCCTCTGTTAACCTCATTTAGTGGTGGTGCCGCCTCAACGTCTCTACTCTCTAGCCCACGCAACTGACGTAACGCATATGACTGTATCGCTCTACTAGGGTCAGATATCCCCTACGATTTCTTTATATTAAACAATGATGATATCTGCAATCGTTTTATCATGAGCTTGTATCTTCCCTTACCAATATGGTGCTGTTTTTGCAATATTTTTTTTGAGTTCATAAATTAAACCGTACTCGTCATCTACCGTCGTACCTACATTAAAATTCTTTTTAACTTCACGCTGTATTCCGCATATAGCGGGGTAGGCAGAAGGAACCAGAGAACCTAGTGTTAAGACACTCCATTCTCTTTCAACATTTCCGTTCCCCATACATACATTATAATGTATATATAAATTTGTGCTTTTATTATAAGCATTATATTCCTAACTAAAAAGATTTTCAATTCTATTAAACAACCGTATTTCTTGTAACAACAGTTGACATAAGCCTTTTGACTAAAAATAAAATAGGAAAATGTAAAGGATTAACCCGTTATATAAACAGCGTTAAGCGACCTACGGTTTCACAGAGGCTGAACTAAATAGCTTTTCCTCGGAACGCGATACAGTGAAGCCTGTTACGACTCACCAGCGATGCAGTGATGGAATTCATTAGATAATCCTTATTTGAAATAAGAATAATGGAGTGGCGCTATCAGTTACTGAAAGTACTTGCACAGTTTTAAAACCAACAGGACTCTAAGTTCTTTAAATAAATTAGAATTTGTAGTTTAAAGTATTACAATATAAAATTATGATTGTATTGTATAAATAATAATTTACTATCAAGAGGGATCGTGACACACTAAAACAACGCCTGACTAAATGCGTTTGGTTATGTGTTCGATTACCATCCGGGGAATGATTTTATCCAAATTGTTTTCAAGACTAAGCTCGGGATTGAGTTTTGTTACTAGTCACACAATGTACTGAATTCGGGCGGAAAGGAAAGAACAGAATGTCTTAACACTAAATTCTCTAACTACCCTACTGTGCGGGAAAAGTATGAAACTGAATAAATTACCAGAGCAGAAAATATGAGCTTATTTTTTAGTGTAAAACTTGCAACCTTCAAAATTTTTTGCAAGTTATTATACAGGTTACCAGAGCTAGGTTAGTCGTTAATCGTGCTGCTTGGCCTTAAGCTGACGACATCGCTTAAGTGATGTAAGGATAAGCAAAGATTATGTTTTAACTCAGATTTAATGAGGTTTAGTTTAAGGTCGTTCCTATTATACAATTATATTCTTTTTTAGATACAAAAATATAAAAAACACTTTACGATAGTGTATGATGTATAATTCTGAGAAATACTATTTATATCATCTCGAAAATACAATTTAGCGTAATTTATAATAATGAATACTGTTCCTAACAAATCAGGAAATTGCAATAAATCCAATTTCAAGGTATTACTATGCATTGTTTGTGTAAATACTAAACTACAATTGTTGTAAATACTAAGTATAGTTACATGTCTATTTTATTTGACAAGTACTAACATATTAAATAGATAATATCTATTTATCTATATAATATGCTTTATCTATTGATAGGGAGGCCATCGTGATGCAATGGAACAACGCCTAACTGTCAGCACAAATAGTGGGTTTGAATCCCGCTCGAAGGAAAAAGGAGATCGGAGTGTCTTGATACTAGGTTCTATCTGACTATTGTGCTATGTGGGAAAAAGAGTGAAGCTGCTTATTTATGGTTTATCTCTCGATGTAAATAATTACGGATACGTACTCGATACTCGCCATAATAGAGCTAGCGCGAATCAGTTACCTTGTACACCCAAAGCCGATTACGCTAGATAATCTCTTTTATACAGCGAGTATTAAATGCAATGACAATATATACAAGTGTAGGTATATAGGTCAGTATGTAGAACTGTGTGCTAGATAACCTATAGAGCTTTGTATTGTCAATTTTACGATTACAGTTTCGAGTTTTACTAATTGCGGTGTAAGGGCTTGAGGTTGCACAACTTTAAAGGTATTTTCTTAGGTCAGTGCGGTGTTTCGAGGGCGGTGTGCATGTGTGTGTCCGCCGTCCGCCTCAGACCGGCCAATGCCATGATCGCTCGAAAGTTTTCGGTGTTTTTCAGGCGCGCAATCAGGAAGGTCGCTCGTGCGTGAAGGCTGCCGTTTTTCATGAAGCCTTTTACAGCTTTATTAATAATATTTTGTGGAAAATGTTTCTAGAATTTTGTAATGTATCTAGTTTAGATTTATATTTAGATAAAGTGAATAATAGTTCTTTTTTGACTAAATAAAATACACTTTAAAATTGTTTTTGCTGTCTCGGTGATCCTGGTAAAGGCATCAGGTCCATGTTATAAAAATATTGTATTGTCATCGAATACAGAAATATATTCAAAAGTTTAAAGTAAATTGGACAAAAAAATATAGGTCAAAATATCATTTGCATATATGGACAGTTTAAGTTGATATAAGCGTGTTAAATATTAATTGTCTCAATAATCAATAATTACGTAACTTGTATTTATTATTTATATAAGTTACATACTTAATTAGTAACATTTGTTTACGAATTCTTAATTACATTACCACGGTGCGTGACTCATAGTAAAGTGCCGGCGCGCCGCATACAACTGCTCGCGAGCCGCGATCATTGCAAACGTCAGTCTCGTCACCTCGTCGCGCACAAACAAAATAAATACAGACGAAGAAAGTTTAACATTCTTGCTTTACCAAAACCACCTCCGATTACTTTTACTTGCTTTTTAAGTGATAAAGTACGACATTTAAAATGCTCTGGTAACCGTATCGAAACAGAAGTTCACCTTAATGCTCACTTTTATATAGTTAAGAACGTATACCGAAAATTACATCTTAATCCTCTGATAAAAAATATCTTTAAATAATTATTACTACTGTAAAATTGTGATAACATATAAATTATTATTGTTTATAAGTACCTACGTAGGTACTTACACTACGCGTCCATATGTACATATCTTAAGGTCAGCAGATAAAGCCAATTAATAAATCGATAGAAAGGTGCGATTAGATTCAGCACCGTATATTTTTATTTCTATATATACGAATGATGTAATTGTATATTTTACGTTAATATATTTTAGGCAATATTAAAATATGAATAGGTAATAAGTAGCTTTCGTACCATATTCACGACACGCGCGTGGTGTTTGGGGGTTCGAATCCTACTTATATAATTTCTCGATATAATACATATTGAGAAAAAAAAAATCTGAATTTATCAAAATGTGGTATCACTCCTCAAATAATATGAAATAAATAAGGTATTACAAGGTATCATATAGCAGAGATGGGTCCGCTTTTCGGTGCGCGTGGGACCTCATCAAAGCCTCATTGACCGTCACCGCGCTGCCGGCAGTTGTCACGGTGTGTGGGAGTGCGGCGCCCACAGTGCTTTACTAAGTAATGACGTAACTGATACTTCCTCACAACAGTTCGGGTACAGCATCTGTTTATATTAATAAAAATAATCATTATTCAGACAGGCTATTTGCAAGTACTATCGTCAAGTAACAAAAAAATCCTTCTTATGAGAAGCTACTACGGGATTAAAGGCAGCCTATGTTTCTATAATTGAATTCTAGGTTTCATGGAGAACCTGTGTGATATTCTGACGATACGCTACATTGCTGTTAAGTTTCATCTATATGCGTTCAATAGTTATTGCGTAAAGCGTTACAAATATCTATCCGTCCATCTTCCTAAACAATGATAACAACAATCCTATGGTTAGAGATTATGATAATTTTTATGTCAATTACGCCATTATGGTGCAATTAGAAAATGTTAAACTATAAAGTGAGTCTAGTACAGGGCTTCTTAAACTATGGGTCGCGTAATGGGGTCGCGTAGCAAAATTCTGGGGTCTAGATATTTTAAAGTTAAATATTTATATATACATTTTGGCCAATTACCAATTTGTATGGGGTCGTCAAGAAACTCGCAATCATAAAAGGGGTTGTGGATGACAAAAGTTAAAAAAAAACAAACAAAGACAAAGTTTAAGAAGCCCTGGTCTAGAATACCCTAATCGGGATAAATAAGAATTTTCAAATTGGTTTTTTCAATTTTCCGACTTAATAAGACTACTAACTAACACATATTATCCCTAAAATGGACTGGAATGGAATGGAATGTTTATTTTACTGTACATAAATTATAATTATTGATCTTAAACGGTCTTTGTCTACACATGCATTTTTGTTGAAAAAAAATTATACTACGTTATTATATATTCTCTACTAATTAAGGAAGTTATACAACGTTATAATAAAACAGTAATTATCGTGTTAACAGTATTGCAAAATATAAAGCTTATGTTTAAGTCATGTCCTATAAACTATTAAATTAATCAAAACGATTGCGATTATGCATCGCTTCCGAGCATCGAGCAGTCAGCAGTGAGCACACTCGTTGACTTTCGACGAGTATCGTAAATAATCGTAACTTGGCAAACATTAGTGGAAGACCATCGAGGCGGAAAGTAAACGCATTCAGCAAACATAACATAAAAATGAATAAATAAATGTATGAACAAGAATAAACAAGGCGAGGACATTAGCACGTGTTAACAACTGTCGTACAGAAATCGAAGGTGTTACGTACATTTATTATTTAAATTGTATGTGTGAATTTTGGCACTTTTTGTAACTCATCGGGTTGTGTAATAATTATTGTCAATATTTTGATTATGCATATGTTTGATTTAGATTTGCTTCATGTATCTGCAAATTTCAGGGTAGTCAGGCAGAAGTTAGTCTTGAAAACAATCCGTTCTATATTTTCTGCCTTCTTCTGAGTATAGCGACAACAATAAACGACTCGAATATATTAAATTAAGTTAATCAAAGCTGGATGCCTAAGATGGGGGGGAATATAGAGGGGATGAGTGAAACAATGACACTCGAAGCCAGGATTATGGCATTTTGGAAGGACATTCTGTACCTGGCCAAGTCCCATCTGCGGTTGTGATGATGATAGCGGAATTCTGTTGGGTACCTGAACTTTACCGTTAAACCCATTAATTAACCAAATACCTTTAAATATAAATTTTCCTTCGAATGAATCAAATCAAAACCCTCGGGTGTACAATAAGACTCTTCCTAACTACGCCATAATAGTGCCAACAAATAATTTTGTCCTACATTACAAAAAATATTTGTACATAAAGGATTTGTTGTCAAGAAATTAAATTACTTATGAGCTTATTTCTAAACATGGCAAAAAATGACGAATGTTCTATGGCCACATATGGAACTTATACATTCATGGCTTGTTAAATGACGTGAAGTAAATTCGATCAATACTCAAAGGCGACGTGCTCTGTCACACTAAACTATGCACGCAACCAACTTAAGTTACGCTCGTCATAATCATTGTCCTTTTATTAAAAAGCAACGTCTGCCTTTATTGTATTGTTTTGATAACGTCAGTCAATGTGCGTACGTCATAATCTTATGCCAAATACTTAGTTGAGTTATAATTTTATTCATTTAAGGCCTACGCTTACGTTGATCATTGTATATAAACCTTTGTTTTATTAAGTAGACGTAGGCTCCATTTTCATACAAACATATAGCTTCACGCTGTATCCCGCATATAGCAGGGTAGGCAGAGGGAACCATTTTCATGATGGTACTTAAACGTTACGACTGGTCCTTTTTAGTTGTTTGACAGCAGATAAAATAAATTCATTATATCTACTTTAACCCATTAATCTACTATGTATATCTACAATTTTGCTTATTTTTTAAATTATCACCATATCTTTTAAAAAACCATTTATATTCTCTTTATTCAGGTTATCCTAGCAACGTCAGGTTGATGCTATGGAAATATTGAATTGCTATTGAATTCGATTACGTTTGTAAATTCTCACACAAATTGTACCATAAGAAGTAGGATAATGTAAGAAGTAGGATAATGTAAGATTTCCCTATCTAAGTATAACACGGCGTTGAGTTCCGCCACTCAAAGTGAAAATGGAATGTCTTGAGTTAGACTAGATTCTCTTTAATTTTCTTGCTACGCAGGAAAAAATGTGGGCTGTAAAAAAATAGATACAGGTTAAACTAAACCAAACATGTGAAAATAACTTGTCATGCCTAATATTTTATATACATATAATAATAAATAACAACGTAGTGCATTAGATTTGGGGAAATCTCGCAAAATAAAACTGCATTCCGGATGTATAAAGAAGTAGCGGCGTGCACTAATTAGAGTTAATTATTTGCAAGTGTACAATGTTAACAAATATATTGCGTTCCGCTCTGAATGGTGCGTACTGCGTACACAGCCGGTGCCACCACTGAGCCGCCGCCACCACTGCGCCGCCGCGCTGGACTGCCAGCCACCGGCCACTACATAGCGACTGACTGAACTCTTACTTTATCCTACTAAAGTTGGTCTGAAAACATTAAAGAGATATGCCGATTTAACATTTTTACTCAAAAAGCGAACTCAGTTAAATTGCTATTCAAAAGATAATTCCGTATCAAGCGTATAATAAAGCGTATGTTGATAACGATGCATAGACAATCTTGTAAATATTAATAGGTTTTGCTTTATTAACAGAGTGAATAAATGAGTTAATTAAAAAAAAATCAAGCAAGTCATGTAATACATAAATATATTTAAATAACCTAAAAAGTAGAATTTACAGATAGCACTTGAACTTAAAGATGCTTGCGCTGAAAATTATGAGTTTTCGATTGATCAAGTTATTCACGCCTGGTACGAAATTATTTCACTAATTTGATTTTACAATATGTCGTACACCATTTCTAAATAAACAATTAAGTAAAAAACCACTCTCCAACAGATCATCGGTTCATGTACTCGTAGACGATTAAATTGTGTCCAATACAAAAAGTATATGTTTTGTGTTTTATGGGTAGAGGACACTATGTTGACACTATCTCATATTTACATTGTTAAACAAGAGAAGCGCGTGCAAGTAACTTTGTAAGTATCGATGTACATACATGTTACGTCCCG
Organism: Philaethria dido; assembly: GCA_033558755.1. Classification (NCBI taxonomy): domain Eukaryota; kingdom Metazoa; phylum Arthropoda; class Insecta; order Lepidoptera; family Nymphalidae; genus Philaethria; species Philaethria dido. Next base: position 310,978 of record JAKGSA010000698.1, on the reverse strand, counting down.
AGCTCCGGAAACTTTAATAGGAGCGCGCTCTCGGGCCTCAGCCTCAATGCGAGCTTCCGGTCGACGACTGTTAGGGATATCTGATTGAAAGGCATCTAATCGCGTTATATATCTTTTGTAAACACTGGAGATTTTACAAACAAAAAACATTGTATGGTATTTAAAAAATTGGTCTTAGCTAGTTTTGCTTACCTTTAGCAATTAGAACCTAGTTAATACCTACCGTATCTTACCCTATGTCGTTAGGTTAATTAATTATAGGATGACAGATAAAATGCTTTAATAGGTTTTTAGCTTCATGCTTCTTCCCGCACAGGAGGGTTTGGAATACCTAGTTTCCAAGACATTACATTCTCCGCTTTCTGCACGAATTTGAGACGTTGCGCGTTAAGTGGCGAAACTCAACGCCGTGCTTTGTTTAGATAATTAATGATAATTTAATAGTCGATGCTTCCAAATTCTTATAATATGATAAACATACCAATATCAATAACTTTATTTTAATGGTGAACATATTTTGTTGCTAAATACCATACAGTATGCCTTTCGCATCTGTATCTTTGTCTATCTATTTGTCTATAAAACATTATTATCTAATAGATAATAATTTATCATCCACGCGTTAATGTCCCAAGTCGCTAATTCTGAAGGATAACTGATTATTTGCTGCCTATTTGTGACTTTTTTTGTTTTAAAACAATAACAACTAGTTTTAAAACTGTTTGTTAATCCAATATGTAAATAAAATGAGAGAACGAGACGAAACAACGAGAATTGATTTGATTTTTGATGTATTCAAAAGAAGATGAAAAATGACTGACAAAGGGCGATGAGAGTTATTTAATTTTATATAATTCTATAAAATACTTTACATAGGTATATAAATCAGTTGATATTTCTGCTAACTTAGTAAGATATAGTGGCTTTTTGTATTAAATTGTCGTTGTAACATTCCAGTGTGGGCAAGCTAAACCTGGTGGACCTGGCGGGCAGCGAGCGACAGCGCAAGACGGGCGCGGGCGGCGAGCGGCTGCGCGAGGCGGCGCGCATTAACCAGGCGCTCTCCTCCCTCGGGAACGTCATCTCTGCGCTTGCTGAGAACAGTCCCCATGTGCCTTACAGGTGATCTATTTACGTATACTATTGTCTATACAAATATTATATATATTTTTTGTATTAAATTAAATATGAAACAAAAAATAATTTAGTTAGCGACAAAGATAAAAAAGAAGTATTGAAAAATTAAATTTGATCTTTTTTCCACCACTAGAAGCAATTCAAGATTTTTTAAGTGATAAAATAATTTCATCTGATTGTTTGGACAGTGCCTTGTGTCCACAAGGTAGGGAAACATGAAAACCCTAGCGCTGGTGATAATAAAATAAAATAATAATAAATCTGATATGATTAATGTATTCGGATGCAAAGAACTAAACTATCAATGCGTGCAATTAAAACTACGAGTAGTAGTTTTCATACGAGAAAGAGCCAGCCAACGATCCTCTGACCTTTAGCCTCTGCTAACGATAATGCGAGACGTTGCTCACGCACCAGCGTCAGGCGCATTGTCCTCATCACTGACCTTTACCAATAGCCATGTGTCATATGACTCACTATATGTCCTCAGAGACTCGAAGCTGACGCGCATCCTGCAGGACTCGCTGGGCGGCAACAGCAAGACCATCATGATCGCGAACATCGGCCCCGCCTCATACAACTACGACGAGACCATCACCACGCTGCGGTATGCGCACAGGGCGAAAGGTAAACCACATATACACCATTTTTTTATGACTGTTACTTTTTACGTAATAATTTTTATATTTATAATTTATTAATTATATATTTATTATTTTTTAAATGATGAATATACATTACGAAAACGGAACGTTAGTGAGGAACGGAATTGTTGTAAGAGAGCGGAGTGTCTTAGTACTAGGTTCTTGGGTTCCCTCTCCTTACCCTGCTATATGCGGGATACAGCGTGAAGTTCTATAGGCACATATAAATCTTCTATAGGCACGTTAGGCATTCTTTGAGATGGGGAAAAAACCATTGAACTCGCGTAACTTAGTTACAATAGTTAACCTAGTACGGTTAAAATAACACGTAAGGAGCGTTAATTCCTTATGTGCTATGTTGCCTTAGAATCTACCTATTTAATGAGATTCTATGTACTTAATTATTTAGTTTTTAATAACGAAATACTACAATACTGTTTAAACTCATTTCGTATTTTTGAAATGAAAACTTCCTGACTATTACAAAAACTATTTCCCGTTGATTCAAAAACTACACACTGTAATTATTCAAGTTTTCACTTGTATCGGCACTCCCCACTTCCCCAATGCTACTGTTTTGTATTGTTTTTTCTAATTTAAACGTAATAAATACGAGGAAAGTTTACAATTATAGCTAATAGCAAAATGTGTACTATTTAATGGCTAACATATAATTAATCCCTTGTTCCATATTTTGTAGCGATAAAGAACAAGCCGGTGCGGAATGAGGATCCTAAGGACGCCAAACTGCGCGAGTATCAGGCGGAGATAGAGAGACTGCGCGCGCTTATAGAGCAACGACGCAAGCGCGTCGTCAAACCCGCGAGACCGCGACCCGCCGCGCCTCCCGCCGCGCCCGCGCCCGCCACGCCCGCCGGCGACGAGGCCGACACCATCGAGAGCGAACACATACTGGCGGAGTCCACCATCGAGCAGGAGAAGACCAAGACCGAGGAGCTCGAGCAGCAGATACGCGCGCTGGAGGAGCGCCTCGTGCAGGGCGGCGGCGGCGGCGGGAAGGACCTCCTCAACGACCTCAACGAGTCCCAGCTCATACTGGAGCAGCGCAACATGGAGATCGCCGAGAGGAAAAAGCGCGAGGTCGAGATGCAGCAGAAGATAGATCTCGAGGAGGAGACCACCGCCATCGTCACGAACACGTTCGCCACGCTGCAGCAGGAGGTTGACCACAAGACACAGCGCCTCAAGCGCTGCCTCGCTAAGTACGCCGGCCTGCGCGAGGAGGCCGTCGAGCAGCGCGAGGCGCACGACGCCGAGCGCCGCGACCACGAGGCGCTGCAGGCCGCGCTCATCGCGGAGCTACGCCGCCGCCTGCTGCTGGCCGACAGCTTCGTGCCCGAGGCCGGCCGCGCCACCGTGCTGCGTCTGCGCTACAACGACGACGCCGACGCCTGGGAGCTGCCGCCGCACTCCGCCGAGCCGCTGTCCGCGCGCCCCGCGCCTCGCCCGCCCGCGCCCCTGTTGCGCCTCGCGCCGCTCCCGCTGCCGCCCACCGCACGCCGTTACGCGCCGCCCGCCGTCGCCCCGCCCGCGCCGCCCGCCGCGCCGCCCACCGCCGCCCTCGCCGCGCACCCGCCGCGACCCGCGCGTAAGGAGGTGGCGGCGGAGAGCAGACGGGTGAGCGCGCGCACGCGAGCGCCCTCCGCGCACCCGCGACTGGGCACCGCAGGCGTGCGGTAGACGAGCACGCCTCGCCACTCGTCCGCGACCCCCGCGGTCATAGTCCAATTGTAGTCCACTAAATATAAATATTGTACGTACCGAGCAGTCCAACACGACGTGCCCGCCACTACCGACGACCTTGCCTACAGAACGAAATACAACCGTGCGAATATGTAACTGTGCGAACAGGTTACAGTTGAGGATTGACGCGGGTGGTTAAAGTATAGGGTATTTTTATACGATGATGGTATTACGTGTGCGAGAACACTTGCCGATGTCCACTGCGATGTCGGCCGGGCACCGAGACGATCCGATAGGGACACGACGCTTCGCTCACTATTATAATGTCTAACATATAGACATTTACACATAGATAGACTTTTAAATATATATCTAAGTGTTGCCAGTTCACATAATATTCTAATTTCAAATTTGTCCAATCCATCTTGTTAACCCATTTTGTAACAAATAAGTGGTGTCTGGCAACACAGTCCTCGTCTCGTGTAAATAGTCCTACTGTAATTGTAAAGTTAAGGTTCTCGCTCGTCACAAATTCCAGTCGAAGGCGACATGATCTCAGCTGATACACACAGACATACATTTGTATATACATAATTGCCGGTGTCTGTCTTGCGGACTTGTCTTGTTTTATAAATACAAATATTATTTAATGTATTGTTTTCTATCCGAATTTTTGGTTTGTTTAGTCAATTTAGGTTGTCATTTGTTTTGTATGCGTATATTTTACCGTTGTTGTTTTTAGTGAAATTTTATTTTGTCTTCAAACGGTCGGACGTCTGTCTGTAACCGTGAAGCGGTGATATTAGATAGCTTGTTATAGTATTAACACTAGGGTCGTGGATTCCGAGATTCGAATGCCTTGTGTACTAATAATAATAATAAAAAAAAAAGTTGAAAAATAAAAAAAATGCTCAACACAGCATCTCGGAATCCACAATCAAAATCAGATAGCAATATAAATCTGTACAACAAAGTTTGTAAAAAGAATCAAAATTCTGATTCATAGGTTCAAATGTTACCAAAGATGAAAGCTGTCCATTCCAGTATGTAGCTAGCAGTGTCATGTTCCTTTACTTGTAAAAAAATCATTGGATGCGTTAAGTTTTATTTCCAGACACGGTTTCTAGTCAGTGATTCTTATATAAATGTAAATAATATTTTATTGTAGTCTAAATATAGTACATAGAGTAAGTAGGGCTTACGGTCGCACAACACTTGAATGCCAAAACTCTATCGATATTTATTTGAAAATCAAAGTATTCCTGTGTATTTATCATTATTTTATTAATTATTATAGTAAATTATAATTACGATTTACGTATTGTTTGTGGAGGAGTTTTTAATAAAATCGATTGGCTTTTTATTATAGAGTGTGAGGAAGGAATCATGTGATATGTTATTTGGAAACCGCTAGTCAGCTGTGCCGCGTACACGCTTATACTCACTAATAAACATTTTTAATTTTTACCTTTGTTTTTATTTTACCCTAATTCTATATTTAGAATATGTATGACTTTTCTTAGTTTCGCTTATATTTATAATAAATTAAATAGCACAGATTATGTGAATAATTTTGTATTAAAAAAAACAAAAATATCTGCAGTTAAGGATGTAATTCTTTTTAATAAATTAATTATCTACTTACTTTATTTTGCTACGATTTCAAAATATGTTATATTCTTCTTTTTTATTTTAAACAGTTCAAATATCTAAAATGAATAATTTTCTAGTTGGCTATTAACATAAACAATTTTAATTCTCAATGAAAAAACGAAGCAAAAAAAGTTACAACCAGTATTTAAAAGCAAGCAAATAAAAAAAGATCACAACAAAATCTTTTTGGTTAATTTCTTATTACTTATATTTAAATATAGAACATAGTAATTTCTATTAAAATAGATTCAGAAGGTAATGCAGGAGCTTAAAAGATAACGTAAGTTCGGTTTATATTATCAGAAATATTAAAATTAAACGTAATTTCGGCAAGTTTCGATGCCTAGTACTAGTTAATATATATTTTTCCATTTACAGCATTTCTTTAAAAATATTTTAATTTTTTAAATGATATTTGATAATTAATAAGGAAAAAAATTAAAGATAAAAAAAAGAATTGACATTTGACATCTCAAAATTTGAAAATAACGACGCAAGTTTCGGTAGATTTGATTGATTTTATATTCGAGTAAGACTTAATCGATTAAATCTAATTCAAAGTTTTCAAAATTCGGTGTTAATAAAGTTAACACCGAATTTTGAAAATTAACAAGTATTATAAAATAAGAGATATTTACTGTTCCATTCGAAGTTTTTTATTGACAAACTGTATATGATGGTAGAAAAGAAAAAAAAAAATTATGTGTACATGTATATTGCATTTCATAAAAGTTCCAAGAAGTTATTTTAAGCAGATGTTTTTGATTATTTGTTTTCTTTTTTAAATAAATAAATATAATACATATAATAAATATAATACATAAGATCTTTTTTATTATATTCTGTAGGTAATAAATAAATACAATAGTAATATTAATTTCATGTTAATAATGAAATACCATTTTATAGAAGTTAAAGTTATGCATAACTTCTCTTCTGAGGTTTAAAAAATATTTTTTAGTTTTGTTAGTATCACTAATTTTTATTATCAGAGTTAGATATTATGTAAAATATAATAAAAATACATTGTTTTTATGGATATACATTTGAAACCATAATTAAATTAGTTTAATATAAACAAACAATTCGAAACAATTAAAAAAAAACACGTTTTTCCTAGTTTTACTAATCGATGACAGATCGTTATTCGCGTCATCGTGGTCGTTATTTTTTAGCGCCGAATACAGGCTCGCATCCCTAGTTCGTAACGGACATTCAATTTTAAAAGTTTTGGGGCTTTGTTTCGGTTACAAAATGTGAAAGATTTAAAAAATATATTATAAAAGACTCAAAAATGACGGAAAAACTAAAGGATTATCAAGTTTTGGACGTACTCTGCGGTGGCACGTTTTATAAAGTGAGGCACAAGGTCACAAATAGTATATTTGCGTGGAAAGCGTACAATTGCTCGGCGTTCTCCGATGAACAAATACAAAACGTCGATAATGAAGTAAAAATATTAAGTAAGGAGCTAACTGGCAACTTCCTTCATTACCACGATACTATATTACATGGACCAACTAAAACGCTTTACTTTGTTCTCGAATACAGTTGTTGGCAGAGCGTACAGGAATTAATCGCACAATGCAAGGCCACCGACAAGCATTTCACTGAGCGCTTCATATGGTACCTACTGCTGGAGCTGGCGCGTTCTTTCAAACTTGTAGAACATTTTAATTTTGTAACTTTAAAAAAATGTGTAACACCAGACTCGATTTTCGTAGGACAAAGTGGCGAATTACGCATCAACTGTTTCGAGCTGTCCCTCGAACCCTCCCTGTCACCGGATCTGATGCAGCAGGTGGGGGAGATCATTCGCTTGCTCTGCTACTTGCCCGGAGCTAGTGACGATAAAATAAAAGAGTTCCGCTACAGCGATGACTTGCGCGATGTGATCAGCTTTTTAACTGAGGATAAAAACTCCAACCTGCGACCAGACGTAGTGCTTTACCATCCCACAATTCTTGCTAACACTGACTCCATGACAGCTCCTAAAAGTATGAATGACATACTAGTCCTAGCAGAGACTTCTTGTATGTTTTCAGAAGCAAACAAATGTGACTCAGAGAAGGCAGTGGAACAATGTAAACTTATAGAACCTTTACCTAGAACAAATTTAAAGCACATAGATAGTCCAGTTTACTGTAATATTTCACCTAAATGGACATACAAGGGAGAAATAGAAGAATGTGAATCTCCTGTGAAAGCTGTATCTCCAACTATAGCAGCACTAGCCCTAGAGTTACCTGGCTATGTGCCAAGGAGCAGACAACCTTACAATCCAGCTTTAGAGGTATATAATGGTGCACAAAAACTATCAGAGGATACCTTGAGTCAGCAATGGATGTCACGGCTCATTGCTCTAAGACAAAGGGAAGAGTCATTGAACAAGAGGGAAAGGAACATCATTGCAAAAGAAATTCTAAACAGCCCATCTACAAAATTTGTTTCTCTTGATGAGTCTAGAGAACAGGACACTGAAAGCAATGGAATAACTCTGCCTCCAGTGATCAATCAGATAAATGACAATGTCAATGACTGGGTGTCCCGCAGGCGTCAGAGGAGGTCCAGCTCTATGAGACCTAAAGCCAGAAGGAAGAGCTATGCATATGAAGACCTAGATAGCTCCTTGTCAGCTGACAATGGGGACAGCAGCATGATAGTTACAGCTGCCAAAATAACAAAGGAAAACATGCCTCGCAGGAACATATTTCCTGATATGTCCTCTAAGAAAGTGCACTTCACCTCAAGCAACCCATTTGTAGAGAGTGATGAGAGTGTTACACTTACATTTTATGAATTAGAAAATGTAGATAAAGAGGGATACCAAGTACCGAGGAGAGAGGAGAAGGGTCTTAAGGATATTAAAAAGTTTAAGTATCTAGATTTGGAAAAAATATCTTCAGAGAAGAGTAACTCCATGCAGTGGAATCACTCATCACCCTCGAAGCAGGCCAAGATGTCCAGCAAAGTGTTTTCAGATATAACAACCAGTGATCTTAGGAAAACTCCTTCCAAAACTAGCCTTACCTCCAAGGGCTCTAACTTCTCCAGAAGTTCTCTAAGAAGCTCCAGGTATGTGTATAACAGTGACACAGGAAAATCTTGTATAGAGAATCTTACCACCACCAGTAGTAAAATATCTTACACGCAGACTCCCATTGCTCCTCCTGAGCTTAAGAAATCTAAGAGGAGGTCTCTGCTGCCTTTCAAAACACCATTTAAATTTAAAACTTCTACAAAAGTATAATACACATGTAAGATGAATGTTGGTATATTTTACCAAGTGAGTACTTAATTAAGATAGAGTAATTAGCAATAATCAATACTATAGTAAATTTTCAATAGTTTTTTAGTTTTTGGTTGTGGTATTTTATATTTCTTGAGATTTATTCAGTTTCATTTAAAATTGTGACTGACATATTTTGTGATGGATAATATTTTTATTTTATTTGTTTGTATATAAGAGATAATACGGACACAAACCCACCTGAAGTAGTTTAGTGAGTTGGATATAATAACTATATATTTGTATAGTATTATAACCTGACATCGAAATGTACTTTATTTGTATTATAGTTGTATTAAAATTAGTTTTTCTCATTTGTAAGAACAGGTAAGTATTAATTAAATATTCTAAAAAATCATATAGAAAATTATCTATAAAAATATGTTTCCTAATTTTTGTATGGTCTCATGACATTATTATAAAAAAATCTAATGTAAACAATTATTTTTTTTAATTTGAAAATCAACTTAGTCTTTTAGTCTTCCATCATATATGTATTATTAATTATTTTTAAATAATAAAAAAAAAACTAAATTTAAGTTTGAATTTATATAGATGTGTAGAAATAAGTATTACATTACATGTACAATTTGCCATATTTTTCTAAATGTCTTATATTCATAAAAAGGGGTTAATAAAAGAGATTAAATTGTTAAAAAAGCTTGGCAGTTTTATTTATGAATATTCACATTTGTTTAGTTTCACTTCTTCTTGTTGAGTGCCTTGTCAGCTCCGTCCACAAATTTCTTAGGTAAGCCGAATTTTTCTATCAGCAACTTTGCCATGAAGTGTGTCTAAAAAAAAACATGTTATAATTATTAAAAATATTCTTTATTTTTTTTTATATTGTCTTACTATTATTACAAAGAAGAAACTTTGTAATGATAAATGCTTGTTAGTTTCACACAAAAACTATTGAACAGAACTGATAGAACTTTAAAGCTTAAACATCAGAACAGTATACTATATAAAAAAATTGTTACCATAACATTTTTGTCCAGTCAATTTTTTTATAAGACTAAATGTATGATGAAATTAAAAAAAGTTAATATAACCAATTAGTGTTGCACATCATATATATTGAATATTTAATTTTTTTTTAACTTCACGCTGTATCCCGCATATAGCAGGGTAGGCAGAGGGAACCTGAGAACCTAGTGTTAAGACACTCCGTTCTCTTTCAACAAATCCGTTCCCCACTTTCCGCCAGATTGAGGCATTGCGTGCTGAGGGGCGGAACTCAAATATCTAATGTAAGGAGATATTTAAAAATATATAATGACTCACATAAATGTGAATTAATATAACATGTGTTATAAGGCTAATGTGTTAAAATGCCCGACAATTTTTTTATGAATAATCAGAAGTTCGCGCAGATACTTGTGCAAAAGGCGTATTTAGATAGGGAGACGCTTACACCACACCCCTACCCCTCGAGCCAGATTACAAAGTCAAGTTTTGACCCAGGCATACCACTTAATTTTTTTGTACCCTAAGCTTCATTTAAATAATTTACCTAGCAGAAAATTGAGATGAGTGAACCCATAGTTTTGAGCGGGAGTGTAGTTTAAACCTATTTTTTTAAAGAAATTAATATAAATATGGAAAAGATACGACAATTTTTAAACATGTCAAAAATAGGTTAAGTAAATTATAACGAAAACTATAGCAACACAAAATCGATATCTGAAATCGGGCCGAGCGAAAGCAAAGTCCCCCACTACAAGTAGTGTTCGCAAGCCGAGGTTCGGCCTCGCAGGAGGCGCCCCTGTGACACTGCAGTTCTAAGTTGATGGTCCTCCCCCCGAGGAGGCCAAGCCAGGGTCAGAGCTCTTCAAGCTCGGCCCCCCACAAAACCCGGTGACGCTGTCGAGGCCAATAGGGCCAACAGCATACTACACAGTCGAAAAAAAAAAAAAAAAAAAAAAGATATCTGAAAACGAATATGATATCGGATATGAAAACTTCATATTCGATATGTAACCGTTACAGCTAAAAACGAAAACGTCCACGTGTAGTGTGTACCTGGTCGCCTTGCAGCATGAGCTGGTCGGCGCGCGCGCCCGCACTGCGCGTCACGCCGCACGCCGCGCCCGCGCGCTGCTGGCACGCGCGCGCGAGCGGCGCCAGGGCGAACCCGTAGCTCTCGAGATTGGACACCAGGGTCACCTGGACGAGGACGACTATATTTTATTATTTGTTTATGTTACACAGAACATTACAATTATACGTTATCAAAAACATGTATTAATTTGCATTCTTTTGCAAAACGATTGTTCTTAGAAATCATTTTTGATTAGCTAAAATTTGTAAAAATATCTCTACAAAAATGCTGAGGACAATAAGTTACAACTTTTTGTAATCTAAGCATATAAAAATTTCAACTCTGCACGATATAGAACGCATAGCGGCTGCTAAAAGTGTTCTAAAAATATATTTCGAGATAATTTTTATAAAACACACAGAGAATATGCATTCCCTCTATATTTTCTTGCAAAAACCAGTATATAGGTTTAATATATATAAACATCCAAATACCTTCTTGTTCCCACTACGCGTGACTACACTGAACGTGACAGGTTGCAATCGCGTCTTCAGCAGGCGCGTCTCCCCCGCGTACCGCAGCTCGGTGGCGGGCGTCATGCGTGACGTCACACGAGACCCTATCTCCTCCCAGCGCATGCTCTCCTGGTACATATCACAAAAATTAGTGTACCATTTCTTACAAGATAGACAGAGAGAATTTAGTTAAAACATTCTGTGCTTAATTGAGATTTGAGTACACTAAATTGTACTGCATACATAGCTTCACGCTGTATCCCGCATACAGCAGGGTAGGCAGAGGGAACTTAGTGTTAAGACACTCCGTTCCCCACTTTCCGCCGAATTGAGGCATTGCGTGCTGAGTGGCGGAACTCAACGCCGCACTTTGCCTTGTTACCAAGCCCAAGAAATGAAAATACTAAATTTTACATTTCCTGGAAAAAAATACTTAAGGACTAATTTTGATGCTAAGAATAATAATATAGTTACACATTACATTTTTTTCGACAGTAGTTAAAACTGGACTAGATTTATGCATACTACATACATAGTTCCTTAGTTAAAGTCGAATAATTTTATTAGTAATAAGTTACAAGCTTCATTTTTTTTTAACGTCAAATAATTTACCACCGGTTCACTAAATTTAATGCCTCAGACCTGAGAAGAACCGGCATAAGATACTCAGCGGGACTTTTTTTATTCGTCAATGCTTTACAATTATTTGCGACAATGTTGACTTAATATTACCAGTATATTTCATATCCAGTATGACTACTGGTACTAAATTTATTGTTATGAGTACCTCTGGCTTGGCGCCGGTGGCTTTCGCCAGAGTATCGTCAAGGCGCACTCCGCCCGCCGCGGTGAGCTCGTGTTGCTGCACGTGGCGACGGATAGTGTCACGGATCTCTGTTCCGGAGAGCGCTGTGCCCTTCCTGTAGAGAGAAAGTAAATATATGTATAGTTTACTTAGATAAAAGTTTTTGAAAATAAGTAAAAGTTATTGAGTGTTAGAATATGTTATTCTGATATTGTTACAGAGGAAAAATGAAGGGCGTGAAAAATTTAACTTTTTGTGTATTAAATTTGACAACTGTATTTTTTCTTTGGATTTCAAAAATTTTTGTTTTATAAATAATCAATCAATAAATAGATAGATAGATAAACTCTTTATTGCATATGTACACGAAATAATATTTTACAAAAATAAGCAAAAACAAATCATATTACATAAAAAAAATCATTAAAAGTTCAATATGAAGTGTTATGCACCCTCTTATATGAGTTCATAGAATCAGAATCAGCAATTTGTACTTTTTACCTTTCTTTCTTTACCATACTTCATATTAATGTAAAATTTTAATCTAAATTACAATGTCAGCACTGCCAACGTTCTTATATATACTATTTTCTCATATCAAAATTTCATATGATTTAATTTATAAATCTAAAAGATTCTCGCCCTTTATTCTACACGACTCGTTTAATACATATACATAAAAAAATACAATAATTAACAATAACTTACTTCAGCGGCGCAAACAGTTCCACAACATTAGCAGTAACACAGTAAAGCTCTCGTATCTGCGGCGGCTCGTAGTCGTCACCGAGCTCGGGCGCGGCGAGGGCGTTCGTAGGGGCGGCGGGGGGAGGGCGAGGGCGGTGCGCGCGGAGGGCGGGGTGCGCGGGGGGAGCGACGGCGGTCAGCGCAGAGACGCCCTTTTCGATGTCGCGCACTTGTATTAGGCCTTCCTTGAGCAGACACACACACGTCAGGTAAGGGGCGAAGGGAAAGCTACAGAAACTAACATGGCTTCGTAACCTTTTTTTAGGTTCCCGAGGCTATATGTATAAATAATATTGTTTTATGATATCTATATCTAACCACCACGTTTTTACTTTTTTTTAAAGTAATATAATATCTAACAAGCCCCCTTAGAAAACGCACCCTCCAAGTTAAGAACTCCTGATGTAGGCATTTAAGCACTTAACAGGGTAAAATCTTCATAGAGCCCAATAAGCTTTTATGTATATTTCAAATATAGATATTCTTGTGCTAATATATTAAGTTCTACCAATTTTTTTAAAACTTTGTGTTTATATAATCAATTTTTTATAATATAAAATGACAACAATTTTAAATTTTAAGCATTTTTAAAAAGCGTAACCTGCAAAAAAGATCAAAATTTCAATAATCCCACAGTTAAAAAAGGTTGCTCACCCCTGACCTATTGTATGAAATAAGTATTCAAATGTCAATATGATATTACCCTCTCCATAGCTTCCAGAAACTTGCTCATTTTCTTGAAATTCGATTTCTTTACATCTAGAGTCCTATCCAGTGGACAGTACTTCATCAAGTGATTTCTGTAATTTATAAAATATAACATGTTATTAAATAATTAGTTATTAATACATAGCCATTGTGGTGCATTGGGACACTATCTGACTGTAAAAGAGAGGGTAGTGGGTTGCATTCTTAGTCAAGGAAAGACCATATTTAAATTTCTTACTTATCACATAATGTCTCGGGCGGGAGATGAGAATGAAGTACAGAAATGCAAGTTCTAGAAATATTTTTCTGATCCTAAGTATAAGTTTAACACTGGAAAAAACATTACAAATATAAATAATAATATCATACTTATATAAGAGGTTAGTTTTCAGCGGCAGCTCAACATGCTTGCCTTCCACCTTGAGGAAGGAGAGTAAACACCACCTCAGGAGCCCGTCCATGTCCTCTGGGATTTCATCTATATCTGAATTTTCTGTAAAATAGTATTAATGTTACACATCTTTAGTAATTTTAAAATATGATTATTATTATTTTCAACGCCTGTCGTGCAGAGGCACAAGCGTGCGACTGTAAACGCAACAGGTTGTGGGTTCAATTCCCATTCCAGGAAATGGAATTTTTCATTTCCTGGGTTTGGTGACAAGGTAAAGCGCGGCGTTGAGTTCCGCCACTCAGCACGCAACGCCTCAACTAGGCGGTTAGTGGGGAACGGAGTGTCTTAACACTAGGTTCCCTCTGCCTACCCTGCTATATGCGGGATACAGCGTGAAGTTATGTATGTATGTATTATTTTCATTTTATGACTATTGTATTGCTGTAATTAAAATATGGACATATTATTTGTTTGTCAAAAAAGGAGTTTCAAGTTTTTTATCGCATATCAGGAGTAGAGCAGTAGCTCTCTACTACAGGAAGTGTCTCTACACTTCCTTCATCTACAGACAGATTGTGTTAAGAGATGTATTATGTTAGGTAGAGGAACTCACTGCTATAGTTTGTCTTATTAGAGCAGGGAGAAGAAAGTATATTAAATATAATCATGAATCTGAGAAGGGTAACGAGCCCACCACCAATAACATTTGGTACATAGAATGTAGAAATAAAAATATATTTTTAAAAATGTTCTGGATATAATACAATTCCAATCAAAAATTCTTCGCAATAATAACTAACGCCCATGTTTTGTCACAAATGCTCAGCTGCATCAAGATTTAAAGATACCTACAGTGAAATGGGAGATTACAAACAAACTAAGATCATATTCTCGACTCAAATGAATTGTATTTGTTCCTTTAACATTTAAAAAGGAGAGTCCCTCAAGATCTACTCCCACCCTAAAATAAGATATCATAGAAGATTACTAAAGAATATGCGCATACACCATTGGGTGTATACCATTAATTATTATTATTATTAAGCTCATTTATTGGTTTGGTTTGGTACTTTTCATATGGTGTTTCAAGCGTGCCAGTTGAGCCCTAATCACTTCGCCAATATCACATTGAATGGAGAACACACGAAGGAGATTGTAAGGTAAAAAAGCTAATTATAAAACTAGATTAAATTATATGTGATAAAGATGAGAAGCTCATTTATTTGTTATGCCTGGACTAGGCAGATTGCAGCTGGTTACCTGGATGTTAAAAAAAATAAATGTTCTTGTAACAGACAAATAAAAAAAATGTTCAAAAAAAATTGTATATATTACCGGAGGCAACGGTATTATTCAACTCATCCACTTGTTCTTCAGCTGTTTCCTTATCTTGTATCTCTGCTTCTACAATCACTTTGGGCTCATTTGTAACTGGTTTTGGTTCTTCTTTCACTAGACTTGGCCATTCTTCTTTCACTTGTTGTATATTTAACTAAAATTACATAAAAAATATGCTAATTTAGAAAAAAATTTATTGATATTAAAGTTAAATTCACAATTTATATAGTTTTGAAATCATTTTATGTTAAATTAAATAAATCCTTTTAAGAAATAACATGGATTAACAAATATAAAATTAATTTATTAACATTTAATAAGCTTGACAGTTACACACATAGGCCTTTGTAAAAAACCATTTCTTCTTAATATTTGTATAGTATCATAATTATATTTTTTCCAAACCTACGGAGGTAGAGAGAGGTAGGACTCATGGAGATGAGTAGATATCGAAAAAAATTACTAATATTATAAGACTTCTAAGTTATCTAGCAGCACCAAATTTAACACGTGAATCAAACACTAAAGCCATTTCTAGGTACATATACTTTTCAATTTAATATTTTAAGCATTTACATACATACATAGCTTCACACTGTATCCTGCATATAGCAGGGTAGGCAGAGGGAACCTAGTGTTAAGACACTCCGTTCCTCATTTACTTCTTTTATTTAAATTATTATTTTATAAAATGAATAAATACCTGATTAAGGTCATTTGTGATGATCTGTATGTTGTCAGAGGGTGGTCCCAGTTTAGGTCGCTCAATCTTGTTGAACTTAAGGTCCTTACATAATAAGTCACCAAACACATGTATTGTTTCTAGACAAACTCCCCTGAAAGAAAATGATTAATTTTTTTAGTTGTTCATATAATAATAATAATATTTTTAACGAATAATAGACATCAATATTGTCCTAACTGATAATTCATAAATGTAATGTTGAAAAATATCTCAATATGAAGATTAGAAAAGTAAAGGGCTACCCTTGCTTGTCTGTGCTAAATAAAATTAAAATAATCAGTTTATGTGCAATTTTATCAATAATTGTGTTAACCAACAACCACAACAGCTAACACTTTAAAGCCTAAAAATCAATTTTATTTTTTTTATAATAGATATGAATTTTATTTTTATATAATAGAAAAATATATAAAAAACCTACATGGAAGTAGCAAGTAGATCACCAGAGGACATAACTGCTAGACCCACGACCCCAGCAGCAGAATTGTCAGCTGTACAAGCTGCTATCACAGATCCTTTGCGGAAGTGAGGAAAATTTGAATCTGTTACAACACCTGGAGCATATAGGGGGGCTCCACCATGCATCTAATAAATGAATATTAAAGTTTTAGAGTTACTTTTTTAATATATAAAAAAAAATAATTTAATATTTGGATTTCATGTTTTAAATATTATATACCTTGCTTAACACAGGTGTATGTATACTTATAGTGGGAACTAAATCAGGCACTTTCCATAACGCACACACCGTAGGTGCTAGTCTATCACCAAGGTCGATCATCATAGGCACTCCATCTACCACGTATACGCCGACTGTGTCTTCTGAATGTAAAATTAACTTCATACAACTGCTATTCGATTTAACGGGAACTAATTCTTTTATTTTTTCTTCAGTAGCCGCTGGAAACTCATTTTGAATACGTTGCCCTAGATGTTTTCTAAAAAGAATAATTATTTGTATGCAAAATATTTACAAAATTATAATAAGTCATATCAAAAAAACTTACTTCTCCGAATTTTTCAAAGTGTTGTTAGACTTTAGTTTATATGGTTTAGCAAACATTTTGATTAAGTAATGGTGTGTATGAAATATCAACTCTGTATGTATGAATTATGGGCAATTTCCATGCTTTACGGCTTGCGCGGCGTTTTTGACAGCGGAATAATTGCATTTGACAAATGAGCCTGTCAAAACTTTTTGCAGCTGTCAACTTGACAATCGCCATTACATAGAATGCTAAAATACAGAGATTAGACTGGCATTCATTCATAAATCATAGTATGCAAAATATGAAACAATGTTCTGTTTATATGAATATAATATGTCATTATAAAATTATTCTGTAATTTTCCGTAGAAGGTTATCGGGACTGTGAAACCTTTGGATGCTAACATGTTTATAAGGACATTCTGTTCTCATCTGTTTTATTTTTTTGTTATATTTGTTGAATGATTTTGGTATATGTTAATGTAAATATAACAAACATTCATGAAAATATTTCAAAATTATACCTATATTTTGTATTATAATAAATACACTATTTCAAAATAGGCTTTTTATTCACCTACAAATCTTTTTACATCAAGCTAATCTATTACATGCGTTTGGAATTAATGAATTTACAAGTAAAAAACAACATAATAACTATACAACAATAACTGTACAAAGTTATTTTAAGTGTAGAAGCGAATTTGCCTTTACATGTGCACAGGCGTGTCATTATGTCTGAAAATTCTGGTAGTTCTAAACCTTCTATTGAAATAGCTTTCATACAGCAGGTTTTAATAGGTTTACAATAACGAGGTTTCTTGTCACGCATCACGCTACATGCGGAGCGGAGCGCCAGGCGGTGCAAGGCGGGTGGCGCTCACCTGTACATGACGTTTTCAGGGCTACATTCATGAAAACAAATAATTCGATTATCTTTTAAATTTGCTTAGTTGTTTCAATATTTACCAGGTAATAATTTTAATGAAGGTCGCAATTAAATTTCTTTAATTGTGATATAGTTACATTAACGCATTACAATTATAAAAAAAGGCAATTTGACGCCTTTCCTCGCATAAAAGTGTAGGGTAGAACCGCAAAGAGAACCTTATATTATTAAGTTCTTCACTTTCCGCCCGAATTAGAGACATTGAAGTTGAGCTTTGTAGAACAGAGTAAGGAGACGAAAATAATTCAAATATAACAATTCCGCCAAACAAATTTGGGATGAATCTGTATAGCTATCTAAATCTAACTTGGATGTATGAATCGTGATCTGAAATAGATAATTTAAAAATAAAGTTGTCGTCATTAATATTTTTTATTTCCTTAAAGATAAATAAATAAATAATATAATATGGTTAACATATATTTTATTAAAAAATATTAATTAGTGTATAAAAAATACACCAAACCCTAGGGAAAAACAGGAAACAATTCTTTAAATATTTTTTCGCGTGCTTTCGTAACGTCACCGTAACGTTGTCATATCGAATATTAATTTGACGTAGGCACAATCATAATGGCTGCGTTTGAGCAAGATTATAAAAGGAAATAAAAGTATCTACATAAGCAATAAGTCAACATGTTTTGTCATATTTTTACTGTTGTCAATACCTTAATTGAGATAATATATTTCGTTACGGTTTAACAATATAAAAATCTTTGTAACTTTGAGTAGTGCCCCGCATGCATACATGCGAGGGCTTCGCTTTCAGCTCGCTTTGCTTACCAACCCTTGTTTGCAACGATCAAAAAAAAGATCAAAATATCCAGTTAACATGTATTTTTTTATAATTCAATCAATTGCCGCATCACAAACACTATAATACGAAAAAATCAACTGGCGTCTAAAAGCAACTAAATATACAATAGAAAGACAATATATTAAATATTTTAGTAGATAAAATTTGACAAATTAGTACAACTAAATGCACCTACTCAAATAAAGTTATAAATCATTGCATCTAATGTAAACATATTTAAACAACACAATTGTTGCAAATGACAATTCCATATTTACATGTCAAGAAATATGAATTCTTGTGTAGTGTGGGTTTATGGCATTAGATACGGTAATGGCATCTATTAAGAATACTGCGTTGTTAATTAACCTTGGTGAGATAAGTCGCAAAATAATGACAGGTGAGGTAAATCCTCCCACGCGGTCACTCCCACACCACACACACCCAGAACACTCCCGGAAATGCAACGATACTCTTTTAATATTTTGATATTGGAAGAAAGCTGTGTCTATTTAAAATTGTTCCGACGAATAATTAAATATAATAAAAAGAACTACTTCAAATGAAATGCACTAAAAAGTTAAATTATTGCGAAAAAGTCAAAAACTCGTTAGATAATGACTAAACTTAAATAGGATCACATCAGAAGCTCTAGTTATCATATAAAAAACGGTTCACCCAGTAAAAAGCAATGCAATACAAAAATATACATAATTACCTATATTTTCTTACTTTTACAAGTATAAATAAGACGTATACCAATACCTGTCGCCAATTGCCAGACGCCTGTAGTGGCGCAGAGGCACAAGCGTGCGACTGTAAAAGCGAGAAGTTGTGGGTTCGATTCCCACTCCAGGAAATGTAAAATTTAGTATTTTCATTTCTTAGGTTTGGTAACAAGGCAAAGCGCGGCGTTGAGTTCCGCCATTCATCACGCAATGCCTCAATTCGGCGGAAAGTGGGTTGTTGAAAGAGAATGGAGTATCTTAACACTAGGTTCTCTGGTTCCCTCTGTCTACCGCTATATGCGGGATAAAGCGTGAAGTTAAAAAAAATCCTATACCTACATAACAATCTAGATATTATTATTGTAGATACGTTGAGATATTACAACATAAATACTATTAATATTTATTTCGACCTAATATTATCAACCATATTTTTATCTTAATTTGTAATACACGACCAATTTTCAATCTTTTTCAAAACTAGTTCAAAGTAAACGAAAACTATTAGAGCACAAAATACATGAAAGACTTTTCAAAGGCGAGAACTTCGCTCGTTACGCCCTAGTGCCCTGTTCAGAGAAAAAGGAACTCACTGTAAGATGCTGAAAAGACAGTAAGGGGTCAAGAGTGCAAGCTAACTGCCACGGGTAGTGTTCTGTTTACGTTCCCCACTTTTTGCATAAAAAACTAAGAAACCACTATCATTATGCCAAGACGTTCTTGGGCCAGTTTACGTGTGGAATGTGTAATTTACGTCTTTTGATGAGACGAGTTTCTTTTCCTTTGCTGTAGTCATTGCTGGCGGCTTTGTTTCTGTTTGTTTATATGTCTTGTATCTATATATAAAAACTTTTCAACCTCTTAACTCTGAGTAGTGATTGGATGCGATAGTTGTGAGTTCATATTTAAAATATTTTACGTTTCCTAATCTTATGTGCCACCACATGTTACGTAATATATATAATCGAGATGAAAATGGATAATAAGGAAAAGTATTCTCATATACAGGTTCCGGTTGTCTCTTCCCTGTAAAAAAAGTTTATTTATGACTGTATCATAGTTTACTGTCCATCACACTGATCAACATTTGCTAAGAAAAGATTTCTTTGTTCTTTACAGTTTTGCTATTCAATTATTGGTTTTGTTCATGTCCCTGAATTATTTTTTAGTAAATATGTTCTACATACAGAGTCAGGCACATTTTTTTATTAGTTTCATTATAGGTGTATATATAGATTATGATATTTTTAAAAATTTTCGTAGGTTTCTTGACGATATTTGATGTAAATATGTACAATATACGGTATAAAATTATGTAGTAAAGAAATATTCGATATAGAAAGGGGTAGAAAGTGATTGAAGAAAGAAGTCAACAGGAAACGATAGGACTTATAGACATAAAACCCTGGCTGAATATACCATTTTATGCCTACCCATACTACGAAAAATATTTTAATTATGAATTCAGTTCAACAAAAATAATCCAATTTAGTCACGTCGGTATATACCTATCTAAGTTTGTAATAAATTTAGACTCCAATCGACATTTGCAAGCATTGTGCTGCTTTACAGCCCGCTCGGCGGCCGGCGTCGACACGTGAGCTTATAGTATGTAGCGGAGAATTAACTATTGATGCAGATGCGGGACTGCAATGCGGGAGTCTGAGAGCTGCAGTGCCCATTTATACTATACTATACAAATATAGCCTATATTTTGTCAGGCTAAAGCTTGGATTGCCTTGAGATCTCGTAGATTGGGCCCTCCGATGAAGATTGATACGACAGCAATGAATGTCAGGGTAGATGAAAACTATTCGAAGATGCATCTCACGAGTTTAGTTATTGAAGGGAAGTTGTTATTTAAGCACTTTATAAGGTCATTTGAAGCCATCGAAGCGCAGTGGGACAGTGTGGGACTGGAAACGCAATGGTTGTAGGTTCTATTATATTTAAATTGATTATTTTTTTCGCTCTAAAAGATAAAGCGTGGTTTTGGATTTTGCCAATGAATACGAATTCGTCGAATTTTCGAATTAAGGTGGAAAGCGGAGAACTGAGTGTATTGTCTCAAGGTTCTCACTGCCTATCCTTTTGTAAAAAAGCAGCGAGTAATTACTTTTCTTTTTGCCAGATACGATAATCATATATTTTTTTATCCGCACGAATTATTTCTCTCATGCAGAATAGTTAGGCGTAATCTATAGATACCTTATTATTTTACTTAATATTTCAGCCAATGCAGCGATATTACAACTTGTAATTATAAATTAACGCACACCCGTCTCAACTGAGCTATGATGTCTTTTATTTGGTTATTACTTATACATACAAAACATTTTATATTATTTTGTAATATTATTTGCAATTCTTAAATATTTTAAAATTTTTACCTAATATCTTTAGTAGATAAGCATTTAGAAAAAGTTCATTTTAATATTATAACAAAGAAATGTTTGTAAGTATGTGCACATTTAGTGTCAGAATAGAATATTAAGATGGCAGTGTAGATAAATAAACTAGTTTCTTACGACTGTTGTTGGTTGATGTAAAGCGAGCAAAATAATGGTTTCCGGTTTAATATCGTAAAAGCTTTGAGTGTTGATGGGATTAAAGAACAAATGCTTTACGTATACTTTGCTTTATTATAGATAAGTATATATATATATATATATATATATATATATATATATATATATATATAAAGTATTTTTTTTCGTGGGGTAGACATCTAAACAGAGAGAACATAGTGTCAACATACACCGTCACTTTCTGCCTAAATTCGAGACATTACATGTTGTGTGTCGGAATTCAATACCGCCCTTTTGTCTAACCTGTGTGGAGACCCGGGAATAATTATAATAATATCCTCAACAGAGAACCAAAACCAAAACCACCAAGTTTACAGTCAACCGCTGTCAAACTGTACCGCAATGGCCTATATGAAATTTTTGTTAACTGGATTAATCGCGTATATTTCGGGCACTTTAACTTTTTAGTCGGTGATGACAGATAAAATCTAATTGTGACCACAATAGTGCAAAGTGTTCGATATGTGGGGTTCTCAAAAATGTGTTTTCCAATACCAAATTGAAGTTACTAACTAGTTAAAATTCATTTTCAATGTACAAAAATTGACTAAATCTTATTTAAAACTTCGATCTCTTTTAAAAATCACACATTAACTGTACCTATATTTTAATTTGATTTTCTAATTGTTGCAACTAGGGGTTGGCGAGCGTGTAGGGCGGAGTCCCTTAGTATTGCAATAAGTATGTGATTTTCGTATATCTTAAGAAATTTTCATATAGTATTGACGTACTCGTATATGTCACTTTGTATAAACATGGATGTCGATCCATGTTAGTATGTGTAACATTTATTTCATTAATTTAATATACTTTTTATACATTATTTAAAAAAAATATTAGCATTCTGCACTCCTTCTCTGTATAAAGTATAAGTGTGCCAAGTATCATCCTCCTCCGTCTGCGTAATTTTCGTAAAAAGGGATCCAAAGTTTTTGCTTCACGTATTTATATATAGATACTCATAATAATGCTTATGCTATATTAATTAACCATATTAATTGTGCACTCGATTATATACCGTAACGTAGCCAGTAGCCGGCTAGACGGCGAGGGTGTGACCGGCCGGCCTCCCCCATGGGCGACCGCACCTGTTGACTATTACTACTATATTATGTATGGGGGTTGTAGTGTGCCAGCCAAATAATAAAAAATAACCCTGTTTTTATGATGCTTAAATGTATTGTCACACACCATATTCTAAAAGTGCCTAACAATAATTATACATAAAATTTGAACGCAACAAGAATTGAAATTGCGAGTTTTGACATTCGTTCAATCGCTTTAGAATAGATTTTTTTGTTTCCATCACGAGTCCTGTCCCGTCGCGAAATCAAGGATGGTGGGCACCTTCGAGGGAACGTCCAATGTGGCGCGCGCTCTACGCGAATTTAGTTCAATTTTACTTACTCGATCGAATTCGGAATTCTCTTGGATTACCTTGCTATTACCAAATTTATAAAAATACCAAAATTCTGTCCTAAGTATGTAAAAAGTATAGCCACCATCTGCAATTTGGCGACCCCTGAGTGCTATCACACAGTACTTACTTATATTATGGAAGCTATTACGATTATTACGTACACTTTGTGAATTTTTGCTCTTTATGGCTTTCGTCGTAGCCGGATTTTAAATTAAATAACAATACATATATAAGCTTGCATACTTGGGAAAAGGAGTAGGTAGGCAGATAGATGTGGCAAAAAGCCTTGTAGTAAGCTTCGTAAGTAAGTTTAAGCAAGTTTAAGTTTTCTCCTTAAATCCTGGTATTGATAAATTAAAGCGCGGCGTAGGGTTCCGCTACTTAATACTCAATGGCTAGTGTAGATGAAGTATCTTAAGCCTACGTTAAGAAAAAATAAAGATATTTTATAAACTATCACGCCAAAGTCGGAAAGAATGAACATTTTCGTATTTATAATATATATTTCGTAGTTACAATTTCCAAGTACTATGCTTCAAAAGTTTTGCCTCAATAAAGTAATATTATGTTCCCTAAGTTTCGTCGTACATGCGAGTACTTACATCATTTTCCACTTTGCAGTTAGTCTCTTATGTCGATGTGTCGAAGTTTTCTCTCCTGCTATATCTATTTATTTGAAGACATCGTTTGACTGAAAACGTTTTTGGTTGTGAGTTCAATCCCCATTGCGGAAGTGATTATATTTTGATTTTTTCAAAGAAGTGGCGGCAGTCAACGCTGCGCTTTGTCTTATCAGAGCGGACAAACAAAAACTAATTTTGAGGCAAACGTTAATGCTTTATTTAATGGGATACCTTTAGCCTATACTTAAGTCGCCAGTGCCAGGCATCGCTCTGAGACCCTTTCTGTAACATCATGTGCCCGACGCCCTCACAGTGGATCCAAGGATTGTCAAGCAGTTTCTATACTACATATATTCTGCTCTTATACTATAATATATATCATACACATATCGTAATATTTTAATATAAAAAGTTAACAATAAATTACGAAATAAAAGCATTACGAGTTAACAATAACAAGAGTGGCGAAAGTTAATGAACAATTAACACAATATGCGGTCACACATTTCGATGATTACGATGTGAACACACGTGACGCCTCGCGCCTCACGAGTTACGGCACGTCTCACTCTGTACTTAGCTTAGTGAAGTTATGACAGCTAATGCCTATTAAAAGGCCTTGTGTATGTATATACTAGCTGTTACCCGCGGTTTTACTTGCCTGGTAAATGAGAATTTGCATTATTAAGGAACTTTCTAGGGTAATATGACGTTCTGTCGTGGTAAAAAGTAGCTTATATAATTCTTCAGCCGCCATTCTCAATTCTAAAAATTATAATATGACATAGCTTTGGTGTGACATGATAGAAGGACAAACAAACACACTTTCCCATTTATAACATTGGTATGGATATAATGTGGCATCGACATTTGATTAAATGCGATTGCTTTGTGTTAAAATTTTGATCGGCAAAATATTTTGTTTATATTATAATTTTTTAAATCTAAAAGTGTGTCTATTCAGAGTTAATTTTTATATGTTCTTAAAATTATTTTCTTATCGTGTGTGAATATCATGTAGAAAATATTAAAATGTATAATTGAATAATGAAATATATCCAGCGTCATGCCATTTTGTCATATAGTGTTGTCTCTAAGAGTTAGGTGAAATGGAAGTGAGTGTCTTAAAGAAGTGCGTTCGAGCTATTTCCATTTCTGAGCTCTGGTAATACAAAGCGCGGTGTTAACTTCCGCCACTTACCCGCAATGTTCGCTCGAATTTGGGTGGAAAACGGAAAACACTGACCTTACTATGCTGTAATACATGACGCTGAAAATTCTATACTTATAAAAAGATAGGTAGTCTATATCTCATCTTGACCAAAATAAATAGCAAGTTCTTCTTTCAACTTCCGCTCCCACGCGTATGATACTCAAATTTATAACTATATTAATCTTATACTTTTATATATAACTAAGAATTTTAAATCCTAAATCTTTATATTTAGGGTATTTATTAAATGACGCCTAAAGACCTGCCCCACGCCGTCTGGCCGTCGTCGTCTGCTCGTTGACTGTAGACCTCACACGACTATTGTTCATTTGTGTATTAGATTACGTCCTTCGCATACAATCTGCTAATTTTTAGGAACCTTTAAAGTTTGTATATAGAAGACTAGATTTTTGGATATATGTACTTCTAAAGTAGATACTTATAGCTACATTATACAAAAGAATTATAAGTTGCCGCTTTTGTGATATTTTGTTGTATAAACAATATTTTTGTTTAGTTACATCTAAATTCGTTCAATAGTTTTTGGGAGAAACAGCATCAAACATCCACTATTCATCCTTATAAATAATTGAACCCACGTCCCTTTGAAGAGAAAGCTGATTTATAATTTTAATGTCTCATTAGTGTAATAACTTAATTATTAATTAGCCATATATACGTATCAATAAATATAAAACACTCGTGATACTAATAGACATACAGACGAAACTACTGGTCATAGAAAGCTGAAATTTTGCTTGTAAGCTCCAAGGAGACTGTAGGGAAGCGACTAAGAGAGGATATTTGGAAATTTCTACGAAACTTGGGCAAAGACAGGATTTTAGACTTTTCGTCCACGCAAAAGAAGTCGCGGGATAGAATTAGTATTTAAATAATAAATTCCTATCACCTGTCGTGGCGCAGAGGCACAAGCGTGCGACTATAAACGCGACAGGTTGTGGGTTCGATTCCCACTCCAGGAAATGTAAAATTTATTGTTTTCATTTCTTGGGTTTGGTAACAAGGCAAAGCGCGGCGTTGAGTTCTGCCACTCAACACGCAATGCCTCAATTCGGCGGAAAGTGGGGAACGGAATTGTTGTAAGAGAACAGAGTGTCTTAACACTAGGCTCTCAGGTTCCCTCTGCCTACCCTGCTATATGCGGGATACAGCGTGAAGTTAAAAAAAAAAAATCCTTAACTCTTGGATTATATTCCTATACTGCATCTAAAATTAGAGCATATAAAAGTACTTAAAATTAATAACATTTCAACTTTATATACGACTCAAGCATCTCATCGAGTGAGATCGTAAAAACCGTCGCACTTCGAGAGAACCACTTTATCACAATATATGTATCCATTAAATGTATGAACGTGGAATTCATAACCGATGTTAAAAGTGAATCTTTGTTTTGTTTTAATGATATTATTATAATTTTCAGTTACTTCACACGAGACGAGTGTCCCGTGTGAGAGTAACTTATATTGAGTATTATGTATGTGTAAATATGTATGACTTTTTAACTTTCCTTAATAATAAAGGTGTCCCAAAATTAACGCAAGATTTGGCATTTTCTATTTAATTCAAATCTTGCGTTAATTTCGGGACACCCTATATTACGTAAATGATGAACACGTTAATTGCGTGTTAAAAGTAATAGCGTCTTTTTAAAATGGCGTAATATAGTAATATTGCATTCTTTTATTAAAAATTAAATAACATGTTGTTTAAAAGAACTTTGGATTCACAACAACACTTTATTATAAACTAGCTTTCCGCCCGCGGCTTCGCCCGCGTGAAATTCGGTTATATCGCGCGATATGATAAGGAGTATTCTATAGTCTTTTCCAAGGTCTAGACTATTTGTCAAAATTGGTTAAGTGGTTTATGTGGTTTACATGATTTTATGTTTGACAATAAGGAACTTCCATACAAACTTTCATCCCCTATTTCAACCCCCTTTATTATTTTTTTCGCGATAAAAAGTATCCTATGTCCTTTCCCAAGTTTAGTTCTATCTTCATACCGAATTTCATCAAAATCGGTTCAGTGGTTTAGGCGTGAAAGCGTAACAGACAGACAGACAGAGTTACTTTCGCATTTATAATATTAGTAAGGATAGTAAGAATAATTGCATTATTATTAGTTTATTTAATCTTTTTTTTTTAATTACTTATACTGAGTTTTATTTTTTTTCTTGCACTAACCTTATTCC
The DNA here is from genome assembly GCA_033558755.1 of Philaethria dido. Taxonomy (NCBI): domain Eukaryota; kingdom Metazoa; phylum Arthropoda; class Insecta; order Lepidoptera; family Nymphalidae; genus Philaethria; species Philaethria dido. The sequence goes on along the minus strand of JAKGSA010000698.1, from coordinate 283,732 downwards.
CCGTTTTCTTATTGCATTTTATCCTATGTTCACCAAAAGTTGTCTGTAAGAGATAGCTTGTAGCAATAAGACCTTTGCATACAGGCATTTATATTGTTATTTCGTCTTTATTTTTGTTTTTATTTTCATTGTGTGCAATAAAGTCTATTCTATTCTATTATTAGAACTAAGGGTGTATTTCAAATTTCAACCCTTTCTGAAACTAAGCATTAGTCAAATTTAGCTGGCAAGATTTGACCCTCGCTGCCACGACAATTAAGATAAAAGTATATAAGACCCAATTTGAATAAAATTTGTTATTTTGAGGGCATCTGGTCTCAGTGGGACTGCATCTGAATGTAAACGCAAAGGTTGTATGTTCGATTTTCACTTGGGGTAATAATCACGTTATTTAATAGAATTGAAATTAAAGTATTCCAAGAGAAAGCGCGAGGTTGAATTCCGCTACTTTCGCGTAATATTTTCAATTCAGGCGGATACTGAAGAACGAAGGGTCTGGACACTAACTCCTCTCTGATTACTCTGCTATAAGAAAGCTGCAAAAAATATATACCTATGTAATATTAAAAAAATGGAACCTAAAAATCATTTGTATTCGTAAATAATATGTACTTATTCTATCGTCAGTTAACTTTAAGCTGGTAATAATTAAGTACTTAGAATTACGACTATGTATTTTTATAAGTGTCCCACTTTGTTTTGCCTCCGTTGCATTTCAAATATATTAATTAAAATAAAATTGTTAGTGCAAAATAGTTTAAAATTTTCCAAATAGTAAACAAAATAACAGATAAACACTTTTATAATTCATTTTAACAATAAATTTCTGGTAAGTTTTCATTTATTGATCTGAAATAACCTTAACGAAACACAAAGTATACATATTTATGAATCACATGACTATTGTAAATGCATCATAAATATTTTATTTACAAATATAAAAAATATGAACAGGTACTAAAAAGTTTTACCCAGAATGCCCTATCGTGGCGTGGCGAGCGATACAACTTAGTCGTTACGGTCTACGGTCAACTTAGCGCCAGACGGTAACCGCCGTACAAGTCATATAGCACGCGGCGGCCGCGCGGTATAGACGTGTTTCCTGCGTCCCCATTGTTACTAGAACTGCATTCGTGTTAGCATCGCATCGTAATCATATAAACACGCGGATTTTTAGTTTCAAACAATTAATTTGTGAGTGAGAGTTTTGTGACGTTGAAACGCTGTGAAATCGCAGATACGACTATGTGTGGAAATTACAAATTTTAATATTTTTTTTGGTAAGTACCTGAATTAATCGTGTAAATGTCTGCTTATTTTTTATCTTTCATTTTTGTGTATTTTCCATATTATTTTATGCGATGCCAAAGAGCATACAGTGATATATGTCCTACATTTTGTATCTTGGAACCTAACACCGTACAGTCTAAGCAAAACATGTGAATATTTTTTAAAAATATTTTTCAAATGAAAATTAGATGGACACCCATCATGTGCAGTCAATCAGTCTGGCACATTCCATCTCTGCCACGACGTCGTCTAATCGATAATGTTTTGATGCATTCATCTGACGTTTATCAATACACGCTTGCATTTCATTTCTACCCTTTTTCTAAATATTGGTGTCCCCGTAAATGCTTTATTAACGCATTGCATAGTGACGTATCTCACTTTGTATAAACATGGATGTCAAACCATGGTAGTGTGTGTATTATTAATTTAATATACTTTTTATGCATTATTTAAAAAAATATTAGCATACTGCACTCCTTCTCTATATAAACTATAAGTATGCCAAGTTTCACGCTCCTCCGTCCACGTAATTTTCGTAAAAAGGGATCCAAAGTTTTTGTTTCACGTATTTATACCTATATAGATTTATAATATTTTCATTTTTCCGCTTTCATAAGATAAAAGGCGGTGTTGAGTTTCGCCACTTAACACTATGTTTCGGATAGGGACGGAGGACGGAGTGTCTTGACACTGGGTTCTCTTCGACTAGACTATTATGCAGTATTAAGCATGAATAATAATGAAAAAGTGGGGAACGGAATTGTTGTAAGAGAACGGAGTGTCTTAACACTAGGTTCTCAGGTTCCCTCTACCTACCCTGCTATGTGCGGGATACAGCGTGAAGCTAAAAAAAAATTAAGCATGAAGCTAAAACTTTTCAATAAAAATAAATGTTATGTTCATTCGTGTTACTGTAACTTATTTTTAAGTGGCTGATAAATTTTCTTTTTCTCAAGTAGGTTACAGTAATACTCGTATATCTAAATAATAAATGATTAATCAATGAAAAATTATATTTAGTAGGCGCTTATCAATTGTGTTATGTAAAATTTGAAATTATATGTACAAAATTTATTACATATGTAATTGTTACAAATATTATGAAGATAATATGAAAACTGTACCATGTTAACACTTGTTATATCCGTCTTTAAAAAAATATAGTACTATATTTATTTGAACATTAAAAAAGTATACAGTTCTTGCTTGTCTTTTATGTATTTTGGTGGTAAAATACATACATACACAGCTTCACGCTGTATCCCGCGTATAGCAGGGTAAGAAGGAGGGAGAGGGAACCTAGTGTTAAGACACTCCGTTCCCCACTTTCCGCCGAATTGAGGTGTTGCGTGCTGAGTGGCGGAACTCAACGCTGCGTAAAATAGTTTTTGATTAATAACACAATGACGAAAAACATTTGAGGGCTATGTATCTAAGATTTAAGTATATAAGAAGCGATATAATTTTTACTTTATCACGTCGATAATTTTTATAGTAAGTAAAATATGATAGAAAGTATTTATAGTAACAATAAGTGTAATAATTTCAATATAAATTACTGCATTACAACTTCACTGCAGTAAGAGAGAACATAGTGTCAAGACACTCATTTCTTTACTTTCCGCCTGAAACCGACACAATGTGTGTTGAGTGGCGTAACTCATCGCAATGCTTTTTCTTATCACAGTAGGGAAATAAAATAAGCTTATATAAAAATAATGCTACCCGGAATCGAACCCACAACCAACCATATACTGTCAAAAAAATTCCGCTGTACCGCAATGGCCTTTACTATTTTAAAATTACTATGGTAATACAAAATTCAAATTTAACTTTTTATGTTATTGGTTCCTGGAAGACAAAGACAATACTGATTGGTGATTGCTTTTATCACAGTCGACTGGAGTATTGATGCATTGTTTCTCGCTTACCTGTGGGGTATAGAAATTTACGATTACAATCTATTACGGTTTAAGTTATTATTGTATTTTAAAAAGCATAATAACGAGTTTGTCCAGGGAACCATGTAGACTTTATGTATTTTAATTGAAAATATCAGAATATTTTAATATTTACAGTACAGTAATCAGCGACCAATAAGCCGGGTAAGTTGTAAATTATATAAGTTGGGTATGTCTTCGGTTAGTTAACGCCTAAATTTTATAAATGTTGTATTATGATCCACGACAGGACCACCAGCACAGAGGCACAAGCGTGCGACTGTAAATGCGACAGGTTGTGGGTTCGATCCCCACTCCAGAAAATGTAAAATTTCGTATTTTCATTTCTTGGGTATGGTAAAAACAACACGGAATGCCGCAATTCGGCGGAAAGTGGGGAACTTAATTGTTGAAAGAGAACGGAGTGTCTTAACACTAGGTCCTCTGGTTCCCTCTGCCTACCCTGCTATATGCGGGACACAGCGTGAAGTTAAAAAAAAAATATGATCCTTTGACACAATTATATTAATACTATATCTAAGCTCAAAAATATGTAATAATTGATGGAGGTATGTTTGTGTCTCACCCAAAAACTGTTGAATGGATCTAAAAAAACTTTAAAGTTATATAGCTTTTATACATTAATATTACTCATAAGGCACAATTTAAAAAGATTTTGTGTAATAATATGATAAGCAGATATCTAGTAATATATAAACATTGTAAGTAGGCATTGAGGTTACTGTCACCGTTCCTTTGTTATAGTATATTATAGTATCAATCAGTATAGTATACGAGTACACTGTCGTAGTGCAGTAGAAGCGTATATGATCGGACGTGGTAGTTGCGAATACAAAGCACAGTTGGTAGTGGAACTTTGTAAAAATCTACATGACGAACCTTTCTAAGAGAATGGAGTGTCTTAGCACTAGGATCTCAGGTCCTCGCTGTCTACCCTGCTATATGCGGGATACAGCGTGAAGCTAAAAAATCTACCTACAGACATGCTAGCAACAAAATCAAATTGCACAAAGGCTATCGTGGCGTAGTAGGATAGCACATGACTGTAAACGCGATTGCTTGTGGATTCGATTTCCGTTCGGGGGGATGATTATATTTAAACTATTTTCTATTCTCCGCTCTGGTAAGACATTGCGAGACGTTGAGTTTCGCCATTCAACCTGAAAGGTCTCCAATTCGGGCGGATAGTGACAAACGGAGTGTTTTAACACTTAATTTACTCTGAATACCCTACTGTGTGGGACAAAGCGTAAAGCTTTGTTTTCAGTGCATTATAATATGGACGTGGCTCACTGAATACGTATAGCTCAATTGGCTACAGGCTTGAATGGATTTCAACAGGTGCGGGTTTGAGTTCTATTAGTAGATGTCCAAAATTTTATATGTTTGTATATACATATATATTTCTTATATTATAGAATATTTTCGAAATTGAAAGTTTTTACAATTAAGTATTAATAATAATAGTTTCAGGTTCTACTTCATATTCCGCGCGATATCTTTGAATATTGGGATCGTAAGATGAGATAACTTACAGTAGATGTGTAGAGGAAAAAAAAATTCCATTATAATAATTAAAGGCCAAATTTTTGTAATCAATTTCATCCAGCCATTACTATTTAAAAGGAAATTATAAAGCAATTATTTTAAGTAGGAGTAGGTCAAGTGTATAAAATTAAAGATAATTGCATAATTTATAAGATACCTACATTTAACGGTGTCGTATCGATTTAATGCAGTGCGTTTAATTCATTTGCAGTTCCTTGCCCTAATACGGTTAATTATTTTAAAATGTATTTCAGAACATCGATATAAATAACACGCATGAAAAGATATATTAATATTGTAAATGGAAATGTGTGTTTGTCGTTCTTTCACGTCGTAACGAAGCGATATTATGTTATTATTTTTTGAGAGGAGGTAGTTAGGAGGCTGCAGAGTGCCACAAGTTACTTGTTACTGTGGTAAAATATTTCATTCTTATGAGTTTATCCTTAAGGATGATGATGACGGCACCATATACGTGTCATCTATATATATCTATATATAAATACGTGAAGCAAAAACTTTGTACCCATTTTTACGTAAATTACTCAGACGGAGGAGCATCAAATTTGGCACACTTACTGTCCATATAGAAAAGGAGTGCATGTTAATATATTTTATTAAATAATGTATATAAATATATTAAATTAACAAAATGTTACACACACTAACAAGGTATAACATCGATGCTTAAATAAAGTGACATATACATACATTGCTAAAGACAACGCGTTGTTAAGGCGTCAACGGAGACACTAGTATATGTTAAATTTATTGTTAATTTTCATCGACCGTGCGAGCGATGTCGCGCGTTACAACTAGTATTATGTACGTAGTCATAACTTTTTATGATATACGTACATCAATTATTGGGAAACAAGTTTTTTTCAATATTTGACACTTTACAAAGATAAAACAAAGTTAAAACTTTAAACATATGTATGTAATTTATGTATCCTACATAAATACGAATAAATGTATGGGAGTTAGATTAATTTAAATAGGCACAATTTAACAGTCGCAAAATACATTTATTTCATTAGTTCGGAAAACAGTTCTTCTGGAAATTGTGAAAAAATAGGGAAAAAGCTCAAGTAACAACCTCTTTTAAGGCATTATTTTATAGATTGAATATAACTTATAATAAAAATAAATATGTACTAAGGTTGTATTATTTGACTACAAATTAACTTCGCAATAATAGAACAAGATTTTTTTAAATTATTTAACTGCGTCTAATATGTAACTATTTACAGTATTTCGCAAAGGAAGTTAGTTATACCACATGACAATAATCTTCTCACGCCAATTTATAAATAAGCACTTAATGAAAGACATACGGTAAAGCAATGCCCAACATATTTCACTAACTAGATATTACTTTAGACTTCAAGAGTCCGACAATATTACCGCATGTACAACCGGCGACACACATCCTCCAACCGATTTTATTTTTCAAAGGATATTGAAGAAACTGAAGGAGGTTTATGTATCCTAGTTGCCTAGTGTATAGTGTTTTTGCGGTGACCGAATGCCATGCCCTTATGCGGCTAGCGCGAGCGCGAGCGCGAGGCTGGTTGCGGCAAAAACTTTGTAAAATAACCTGTTGGTGTTTTGAACCCGGAACCTTTGCTTATACATTATGTATCGTTATGTTATATTACACATATACGTGTATATGTGTATATTGTACATAGAATATTTATTATTATTACTATAGCTTCACGCTGTATCCCGCACATAGCAGGTTAGTCTCTACCTACCCTGCTGTTAAGACTCTACTAGCCTCTCTGCCTAGTGTCAAGACACTCCGTTCTCTTTTAACATTTCCGTTCCCCACATTCTGCCGAATTAAAGTTATGTATAGAGACATTATTAAATCAATAATTGGTGAAGTTATGTCCTGTTACTATAGACACGGTGGCTTAGGGTTCGATCTCCACTCACAGAAATAATTTTATTTAAATATTTAAATATTTAATTTTATTTAAAATTTATTGTACGATTAAGAGTGGCGTTGAGTTCCGCAATTTAACGCAAAATATGCCCACATTCCTCCGAAAGCGAAGAACAGATTGTCTTCAGGTTTTACTTTTAATACAATGACCCATAGAATACAAGACAGAGTACCACACTTTATATGCATTTGAAACGGTTTTTATTGGCTATTATTACTACTTACTCGACATACTTGAATTCCTGGCAAAGCAAAACGTCCAGTGTTTTGAACCCGGAACCCTCGCCTTATAATGCGTAGCAGAGATAAATCATGTCGCGATAACTCTTATCAACTTTTCGCTATAAATATGCGCGTATTAAAAGAAAGTACGTGACGGAATTTACCTACATAAGTCCATTTGTGTGAAATTTGATCATCATTCTAAGAAAACATGTATTTTTTTAGCTTCACGCTGTATTCCGTATATAGCAGGGTAGGTAGAGGGAACCTGAGAATCTAGTGTTACACTCCGTTCCCCACTTTCCACCGAATTGAGGCATTGCGTGCTGACTGGCGGATATCAACGCCGCGTTTTGCCTTGTTACCAAACCCAGGAAATGAAAATACTAAACTACTACTTTTCCTGGAGTGGAAATCGAACCCACAACCTGTCGCGTATACAGTCGCAGGCTTGTGCCTCTGCGCCACGATAGGCGTTATTGGTATATATTTCTTTTTTAGATATATTTAACATATATGAAAGTATCAGAGGCGAGGGGCAAAAATATTTCGATTCAGATTCCCTAAACTTCAGATTCCCTAAACCGGTGAATTCAGATTCCCTAAACCGGTTGGTTGGCTTACCTAAAAGGTAAGCCAACCAACCGGTTTAGGGAATCTGGTTCATAGAGTTAAGGATATATAGAAGACAGTATAGTTTTTTGCAATTTCACTCCTAAATTTTGTTGGTGACCTTTTTTACTCTAGGGATACTTAATCTCTAATCTTCTAGTAAATCCGCCAATAATTTGTTATAATTTACAAAAGGTAAGCCGATGAGAATCGTGTTATATGGACGCTTCGCCTATGTATATAGATATTTTTATGCTGCTTATTATTTGTTTTCTTCATTTTGGTTCCTACAATAGGATAGACAGAGAGAACCCAGCGGCAAGACACTCTGTTTTCTATTTCAGAAAAAAGTTTTGACATAAAGAAATTTATGCGCGCTTAAAATATTTAAAGCAATTGTTTTTTTTTAATTGCAAAATGAATATAATACGTAATACACATTTAATGTTATAAATGAGAAAGTGAGTTTGTTTGTTTGTTACGCTTTCACGCGTTAACTATTTAACCGAACGTAGAAATATTGTATACATCTTTTTAAGAGTTTAAGCCATAGGATGTTTTATTTATTAAAAAAAGTTTAATAATTTTCTAAAAATATTGAAAATATTAAAAATACTTCTTACTTAGCTTCACTCTTTATTCCTAGAGGGTTAGTCACAGGGACAAAAAAATTAAAATATTTTCGATATTGGCTTATATTACGATGTACGTATGTGATTATATAGTATAATTCTACGCCAATAAAGCATAATTTTATTATCTTAAACTAATTTGAATTTTATTATTTCATTTATTTTATGATGATCGTTAATAATTTAGGACATCCACGTGAGCAAAGCAGTAGGTATACGCTCGTTACTTATAAAAGACATTTATGATAATAAATGATTTTGCAATTGTTACCACCTTTTTTTGTTCCATGATCATGACGACATAACGGTTGCTGTATTTGTTTTTGTGAAATAAACTTAATTGAAAGTAATTACTCGTCTTTATAATAAGAACATACACAGCTTCACGCTGTATCCCGCATATAGCAGGGTAGGCAGAAGGCACCTACTGTTAAGACACTCCGTTTCCCTCTTTCCGCTGAATAGAGGCATTGCGTTCTGAGTGGCGGAACTCAACGCCGCGCTTTACCCAGGAAATGAAAAATCCAGGTCTGGAGTGGGAATCGAACCCACAATCTGTCGCGTTTACAGTCACACGCTTTAGCCTACGCGCCATAACAGGCAGAATGTAACTATTATGAAACACTCCGTCCTCTGCTTTTCGTTGGAATTTGAGGCATTATGTGTTAAGTGCAAAAGGCAACGCTATATTTTATCTTACCAACGCGGGGATACGATAATAATTATTATTATAATCGTACCCCCAAGTGGATTCGAACCGACAGCTATCACATTCACAGATGCTGTCCCACAAGGCCACACTATCTTCACCTTTTATTAAACTAAAAAATATATATACTATAATTTGATTAAGACACTCTTGTATTCATGTTGTTTATTATTACGAAATAGAAATTGAGTGTCAATAGAAACTTGTTTAATTTATGTATATTTAAATTTGATCATTTGTAATTATGTTGTTTAAACAAATAAATTGATAAGATAATTATTTCATGTTTTTTTGTGGAATGGGAATATTTACTTCGTCTTTTACTAATTAATAATTGTAAAGTATTGACAGAGAAAAAAAAAGAAAAAATAGTCCCGCTGAGTTTCTTGCGCCGGTTCCTCTCAGGTCTGAGGTATTAAATTTTGTGAACTGGTGGTAAATTATTTGACGTTCAAAAAATGAAGCTTGTAACTTCTTACTTTGAATAAAATTATTTGATTTGATTTGATTTGTAAAAATATTGTTTGAAATGATAATACTACGTGTCTCTGAGGATCGTGGTCAGCATCAGGATTGCATCTGGAGCAGTTGATCTACCGGTTTCTCCCCAGTACTTCCCTTGTAACCGAATAAATAAACTTTGAAAGTTGACGATTCCTTAATTCGATCGGTCCATCTTGATGGTGGTTCGGTATTTCCAAACACAAATAATTTAACACTGGAAAGTTGCGGGTAAATTTTAAGTGGGAGAATTGAGTGAGTCCTCTCGTACATTTAAGGATTAGCAGGGAATATCAAAAACAAATACCTATCTCAAGTGAATAAAAAAGCCGAAAATAATTCGAGTTTTTATGAGTATGTGACATAAGATATCCATAAGTTAAATTTATTTATTGCTTATGTTATGCGTCTTCCGCATGGCAAGATAGGCTGAGAGTAACTAAAATCAAGGCATTTCGTACTCAGCTTCTATATAATAAAAAACTTATCATTTACTTTTTATTACATCCTGTCAAACATTATATATGTAGGTAAAATAATAAATATTATTATACCATTTTCTAAACAATAAAATTCTAATATTGTACCAACCGTACAAGAATTTCGACGTAGCTCGATAAGAAACATGGCTTATTTGGCTAGAGCGCTTGAAAAGTTCTCAAACGGCGCAGGTTCGATTTCCGCCACGTTCATTTTTTTATTTTTCTAAATAAAATACGTAAATACAATATTAAGTGAAAGTAAGACCCGCCGTGGTCCAACGTCTAATTTGCATTTGAATATTAGCGAATATTAACAAAGCTATTAAAGTTTTCACTCACAAATAAATTAGTATAATTACATTGACAAAATACATATTTTTGTGTTTTCGCAAAGAGAGCGGTCACGCTGGCGCCAGACTGCGTTACTAGGTATAAAAGTAACTTTTATTTATTTAATGTACATATATTTTTATCATAAAAAAATAGTTTCAAGTTTTGTGACAGACAGTTTAGTGTCAAGACACTCTGTTCTCCGCTCTCTGCCTGGTTTTCGAGACATTGTTTATAATATAGCGGAACTTAACGCCGTACTTAGTCGTATTTTTTTTTAGCTTCATGCTATATCCCGCACATAGCAGGTTGGGTAGGCAGAGGGAACCTGAGGTCTTAGTACTAAGGCACTCCGTTCTCTTTTAACATTTCCGTTAAAAGATAACGGAATGTCTTAATACTAGGATCCCAGCGGAACTCAACGCTTCGCTTTATCTTACTAGCTCAAGGAAAATAAAATACATACATACATACATAGCGTCACGCTGTATCTCACATATAGCGGGTAGGCACAAGGAATCTAGTGTTAAGACACTCCGTTCCCCACTTTCCGCCGAATTGAGGCATTGTGTGCTGAGTGGCGGAACTCAACGCCGCGCTTTGCCTTGTTACCAAACCCAGGAAATTAAAATACTAAACTTTTACTTTTCCTGAAGTAGGAATCGAAACCACAACCTGTCGCGTTTACTTGTGCCTCTGCGCCACGACAGGCGGAAATTAAAATAACTAAAATAAATTTATTCGCTCGAGGGATCGAACCCATAGTCACCACGTTTACAGACGCTGTGTCACTGCGATACGATACACCATGGCCTCATGTATTATTATACATTTATAACCTTTTTTTGCGGTTAAAATTATGATAACTCAGTTCCTCTGGTGACGTGATATTTAATTTATTGTGTTCACGTTCACTTTTTTCACATTATGCGGTATAGGCAAAGTGTATATGACTTATTTCTATTTCCGCTTTTTAGTTATTTAAATACACTACATGCTGAGTGGCGGAACTCAACACCGCACTCTTCTAATCGAAGCGGATCTCTGGAAATTTCTACACGAACGGGGACATACTATTTTAGGTTTTACAATCGAAACTATAAGAAGAAAAAAGGAAATGGAAATAGTATGCCAAGAGTTTTAATTTAAGCAAACTAAATTTCGGAAAACTCGTATTTTTGATAGTTTTAAAGTGTTAACCACACATTTAGGAAACGTAAAGTATTTTTACGAAACGTATAAAATTTAAAAACTTTTATTTTATTATATAGTAGTTAGTTTCACGCTGCATCCCGCACATAGCAGGGTAGAAAGAGGGAGCCTGAGAACTCATTGTTAAGACACTCCGTTCTCTTTTAATATTTCCGTACCCTAACTCCGTTTAGTCCTAATTTAGTAGTATTTATTAGTTAAATTAGTAGTTTTTAGTAGTTCATTATGAACACGGCTGTTTGCAATTGCGGCGTAGTTACATTTTTGATGGTTGGGTTTTTAACCTTAGAACCTAAAATTCTAATTAATATATTGTATCGGTTTTTTTAATTTACGTAGACAGTGTAAAGTGTTAAACTTCACTATCCAGCACATTATTTTTTAAAATTAACTAAGACAAGAGACAACGGCTCTCAGCGGGAGGAAAGATTGTTGGTATTATTGAAGTTAAAATATTTTCGATTATATCTACGAAATAACTGCAAATCTTAAATTAGATCAGGTAACGGAACGCTATTTGTGACGCTTGGGTTCCGGCATTCAACGCGCTGACTTTTTAGCAAGAAAGAGAGTTGACTGTTTTAACACTGGGTGTATTCCTTGTGACTATCCAACAATATATGCTTTAATTGCTATATATCAGCAATATATATAGCAATTTGGCGGAATAATGGGGAACGGAAATGTTGAAAGAGAATGGAGTGTTTTAACACTAGTTTCTCTGGTTCACTCTGCCTACCCTGCTATATGCGGGATACAGCGTAAAGTTAAAAAAAAAACAGAAAAAATATGCTGTATATTTGTTTTTCAGCTTCGCGCTTAGCATGGTAGGCAGATAGAACGTATTCTCTGCTTTTCGTCTACTTTATACATAAATTTATAATTATGATTATTTATAGGTAATAATTTAAATTTATTATTTATTTTTTTTGGATGTACTTGTTGTATGTGGGGAGTTATGACGTAATAAACACGTAAGCTTAGTAAACGGAGGTACAGTGTTCGAATCGTTTCGTTTATCTTAAACTTCCGCACAGGTTCTTCTGAAAGAGATCTTTTTTAAAGACTTTCTGTTTTTTTTTTTTTACCTTAACACTGTATCCCGCATATAGCAGGGTAGGCAAAGGGAACCTGAGAACCTAGTGTTAAGACACTCCGTTCTCTTACAACAATTCCGTTCCCCACTTTCCGCCGAATTGCGGCATTGCGTGCTAAGTGGCGGTACTCAACGCCGCGTTTTGTCTTGTTACCAAACCCAGGAAATGAAAAATTCCATTTCCTGGAGTGGAAATCGAACCCACTACCTGTCGCGTTTACAGTCGCACACTTGTGCCTCTGCGCCACGACAGGCGTTTTTAAAAATAATTTATGGATTTCTTTAATTATTACTTTACCACTTACATTTTATGATATGGCATATAAATAAAAAAATACATAAGACATATACACGTATCCAGGTATAAAAATTAGTCTGCATTCAGTATTCAGAGCTACGTTGTAGATTACGATGATGACGGCGCCCCATTCAGTGAGAGGGCTTTGACCCTTGCTCCTTTACTGTTTCACGATTGTATTGTTTTGTTCTTTACTGTTTTAACTGTGTTTTACTTTTTAAACTTACTTATAATTAAGCTCTGCCTACACGATATTTACGTTGTACTGTGTACTATGGAACTTTTAGGGTTCTGTATTAATATTTGAATATATTTATTTGTAATTTTCATAATATTTTTTTTTGAAATAACAAAAAAGAAATGGACTTTAAATAAAATGCATATTTCAAAAACGACTTACTAACTTACTATTTAAATCTGAAATGAGGAACGGAGTGTCTTAACACTAGGTTCTCAGGTTCCCTCTGCCTATCCTGCTATATGCAGGATACAGCGTGAAGCTAAAAAAAATCTTAACTAATTTTATTTAAATGGAATTACTATCAGGTTTCGTGAGCCAATTCGATTCTATTCATGTTAAGCGATTTTTAAAAAGCTCTCTTAGGAAATTGATGTAAGCAATAAAGTTAAGACACTCTTGGGAAGGAAGTAATTACATTAGTGTCCCGCATGTAATGCTCAGAACATTTAATAAATTAATGTTCTTTTGAATTTTTTACTTTTATTTAAAAGTAATTTTATAAGAGCTTATTACCTTAAATATTTAACAAATTTTTGCGTCTTATTGATTTTTTTGTATAATAATTGGATTTAATACTAACTGAGTGACTCAGTGCATAAGGTAATTTAAATTTTTGTTCGTATTTAAATAATTACATATATGAAGATTATTTATCAAGACACATTGTCTTTAGATAATTAAAAGAAAATGAATAAAGAATTGGCGTGTAAATAACTTCCTTCAACTTGTCCCGCAAAATGTAAAAAAAAATACTTCGCCAATGTTAAAGAACTGAACTGAACTGAAATAAATACAATAAATATTTTGAATAATATAATGAAAAGCTTATTTATCATCATCCATTCATCTTGGATAGATATTTGTTAGTTTTTGACGCAAAAACTACTGAACGGAACTTATTTAAATATATTCAAATAACAAATAAGCTACAATTCACAAATATATTATTAATTTGGCTATAATATAACGATAAGTATCTAGATATTTTTGTTTAGAGTTTAGATTATGATTCTAGTTATTATACTTATATTTACATACATACATACATAGCTTAACGCTGTATCCCGCATATAGCAGGGTAGGCAGAGGGAATCTAGTGTTAAGACACTCCGTTCCCCACTTTCCGCCGAATTGAGGCATTAGGCTTAGTGGCGGAACTCAACGCCGCGCTTTGCCTTGTTACCAAATCCAGGAAATGAAAAATTCCATTTCCTGGAGTGGGAATCAAACCCACAACCAGTCTGCGCCAAGACAGGCGTTTACTTTACTTGCATTTTAAAAAGAATTCTAATAATAATAAAAAGAAAACATAATTAATTTCCACGGAACCATCCTATTATAGCTTGTACTAGCTCTTACCTTTATAAATGCAATACATAATGATGTTCGGATATGATGTCGGATGGTGTACTCGTAGCGGCGTCATTCATGTTCAATGTTACAGCGACCTTGCGGCGTGGGAAAGTGATGGGCTTGTTATGATTTGTGGCTTATGTAACAATGGGGTTTAGGTATTAGGTATTATTGTTTAGTTATTCTTTTTAAATTGTGCGTGAAGAGATAATATGCTTGTTTTTTATATTTTTTAAATTTAAATATTAGTAAAGTTAAGATAGGAAACATTTAAATCTTTTTTAATCGATTCCAAAGAAGGAGGCGGTCATCAATTTGTTTTTTTTTGTGTTACTGTATAACTTTTTGCTGGTTGGACAAAAATTGATAATTCTTTTTTTATATGATACCAATAAAAATTATAGAACACATCATAAGCACTTTCTGATGTGTTTTGTAATTTTTGAAACATACGTAATAATTTCACAATCTAGTGTATTTTGTTTGAAGTTGGGTTTCTTTTTCTAATAAAATATTAATTATAGTAATTTGAATATAGCATTAATTTACTTCGTCGCCTTAGATACTGTTAGTAATTTTGTACTAATAATAGTTAAGAAGTTTTTAGTTTGTTACCTTATAAGGGCTTTCTTTTTACTTAAAAAGACATATAAGAATAGAATACTATGAACAAAGTGTCATATGGATTGGGTGTTTAGTTCGTGTAATAAATTAATTCAGCGTGCGTCTGCGGAGTGCCGGCGGATATCATTATAGCCGGCGGTTCCGCACCACCTGTCTCCCATTGACACTTACAATTGTTCCACAAAAAATAAATTATCATACACCTCTGTTACAAATGTTACGTAACGTACGATAACAGGTTTTTTTTCATTGAAAAAACTGCTTTTTCACGTTTTTTTTTCGCATAGAGGAGTAAGTAGAGAGAAAAATACTGTCAAAATATTCTGAAATCCACTTTTTACCTCATTTTGAGACATTACGTGTGAAATGACGTAACTTAACGCCGCGTTTTGTGTTACCAGAGCGGCGAAATGAAATTAATTTAAATATAATCTTGAACTCGAGTGGAAATCGAACCCACAACCGATCGTATTTACAGTCAGTGTACTTTTACGCCACGACGACCTTAACCTTCATGATTCTGATCTAATGTTATCTTATTTATATGATGCAAAAAAAGTTTTATATATTTTTAAATTTATATTTTTTTACAAAAGCCGTGTCAATTTGTTTGTAGATAGCCAATTACTAAGGAACCTTGGATATAATCGTTTGCAAATTAAATAGGTAAGTTTATCAACACATTTGCGGTACGAGTATCTTATGCATTTATTAGAGACATTGTGTTAAAATATGTTCTTTTTCTATTTATCCATACGTTACGTTTTTTTTGCTTTATAAAAAAAAATTGCATTCTTCTCCATAATTTGCAATTATTGGATATTTTTATTGCAGCTTTTATGCTTTTTTTCCTATGATAGAATAGGCAGATAGAAACACTATATTTTTCGCGTCTTGAATGGCGGAATTTAACGCCGCACTTTATTAATGCGTGGAAACGAAAATAATTTAAATATGATCATGCTCCCGAGTGGCAACATCACGATGCCTCGATACCTTCAATCTACTATTTTTACTATGTCGGTATACTCGTATGTAAACAATAATATATCTCTTAAGTAAATAAAGTAAGGATTCTGTAGATCTCAAAATAACTGAAAGAGAAAGTGGAAAGCTAAGTGTTCTAAGATCGGTTTTACGATACAAATGATTTATTGCGGTTGCCGGTTGCTCGGAGTTGCCGCCGCGGTGTCTTTTCCTGGCATTTCTAAGAACATCTTTGAAAAACTTGTGTGAGCATTGTCCCACATATCATTTAGGTCACTACACTTCCGTCCGTCACTCGTGTCATTTAACTCCTAGGAAAATCATCGCAAGGAAATGTTCCGTATTATATTGTATGTGTAAAAGATATTGAGGAATTTACACTGATTGTATACTTAAAGAAAAAGAAGCCCAACTAAAAAATAGTTTTTTATGAGGAAGCTACATTTCTATGTAGCTTCCTCATAGATCAAGGTTTTTTTGGTGATTTTTTGACTTAGGTCGCCTTTACTGTAGGGTGTGAGATGGTAACAGATGACTTTGAAAATTGTGGCATAGAGTTACCCTTTAATCTGCATGTAAATATTATAACACTTAAAAACCAATATTTATTATATCAACGTATTGAAAAATCAGTTACAGTAGGACAGTCGTCTCTTAAGAATTTCATTGGTTTTCCGAGAGGAGTGTAAATCCTTTTATACTCAGTGGAGTATCTAGTGAGATACTTATCATATTATATGGCTAAGTTACGCAATGACTTTGTAAATTGAAGCCTATGTATTCTATTTTGATGTAAAAGCTACATTACTGCGAAATTTCATCTTGACCCGTTTAGTAGTTTTAGGTGAAAAAAACATTCATCTATCAATTTTCACAAGTTGTCGCACTTAATTTTAGCAAGATTTCCATTATACTTACGTTTTTTTACTTAAAAAATTATAAAATATCAAAAATTTATCATTCTACGCACATTGCCTAAACAACTTAAACCCAAGCACTATTTTTACTTATTTAACTAAAAATAAAACGAGATTGCTCCCAAATACAGTTCGTCGATCCGGTTTACACACATAGGATTCCTTGTATAATCGTCCTTAAATGTACCAGTATGAAGTAACAAGCCTACCTGTTCCCTTAGCCGCGATGTTTTACTCTTTTTGCTTCATTCAAAAATTTGTATGTTACTTGGTAGCTACTCTACTGGCTTGAAGCTAGGCGCTCAAATTATACTACAGTAATGTTGTACTAATGCAATATGAAAACATTTATTCACGAAAGAATGCACTTTTAACTGTTTTAAGCTCATTAACTTTATATACGTTAAGTGATGTTTTTATAATTTTGTTTTAAAAATATTGTTGAGTATGTGTGTTATGGTTTGTTTCTAGTTTAATTAAAGTATTCAATTTTTTAATGCTATTTATGTTCATAAGTAAAATATTTATTAAAAATACGTTCTTATGTTAGTTCTGCGAGTTCTATCCTTTTCTTTTATAGCTAAATTGGATTTGTGATACAATAATTGGTAGTAAAATAAACTAAAAGTAACATTATTACGAATAACTCAAAAACTACTTACAGATCTGAACTAAATTTAAATGGGACCACATCGGAAGCACTACCTATCATATAAAAAAAAAATCATCCAAATTACCTTACTGTAAAAAATTATGCGTTAACAAATAAAAAAATATAATCGAATTGAGAACCGCCTTCTTTTTTAAGCCCAGTTAAAAATATTTATAATAACATTACCATCAGAAGTAAATGTAGATTTCAAATTTCAGTTCAATCGGCCAATGGGAAGTGGGTCAAATTCAGCTTGCAAGATTTGACACACACTAACATAACAACACGGCATGTGAAACAAAAGTTTGTAAAGTTCCTCGTGTGTTTCAAAATGATCTAGTGACACATAATTCCGTTCTCCCATTCTCTCCTTCAATTGAAAAAAAATAATTACTTTTTGATAATTTAAATTTATCATACAATTAAGAAACGAAAATCAGGCCTGTCGTGGCTCAGAGGCACAAGCGTGCGACTGTAAACGCGTCAGGTTGTGGGTTCGATTCCCACTCCAGGAAGTGTAAAAATGTTGTATTTTTATTTGTTGGGTTTGGTAAAAAGCCAAAGCGCGGCGTTGAGTTCCGCCACTCAACACGCAATGCCCCAATTTGGCGGAAAATGGGAAACGGAAATGTTGAAAGAGAACGGAACGGAATCTTAACACTACAGGACTACTACACTACGGGATACAGCGTGAAGTTAAAAAAAAAAACATTTTTAGAAAAATAAATATATATACGTTCGTGTAGTTCACAATTTTCAGACATGACTCTTCTCATCGATCTCGGCCAAGGAGGTCTAGTGGCAATTTTATGTCTTTTAAAACAACCTTCTTTCATTGTGAGGCAAAATAAACAATTTAGACCTTTTATTTAAACATTACTTGATACTTATTGTTATGTTATTGTTAAAAAAATAGCCAATATGATATGTAAGCTATATTACTGTAAAGTTCCATCTAGATCAGTTCAGTAGTTTTAGTGTGAAAGACTAACAAACATCCATCCATTCTCACAAACTTTTGTATTTATTATATTAGTAGGATATCTTTTATGTTAAAAAAAGAAACGATACAAAACGTGTATTTATATCATAGGCGTGTACTGCACATATTAAAAATAACTCCTTTTCTCTCTGAAAGAGAGAAAGACTCTCTCCCTCTGTCACCTTTACACTTTTTCAGAGTAGTTACAAAGAACCTAGTGCCAAGACACTCCATATTCCTTTTTATGCGACAGAACTGGCGGAACGAAAGACCAGAGATAGGAAATGAAAATAATTTTAATATAGTTATTTGAACTCATAACCGATCGGCCTTAAAGTCAGACGCTATCCCACTGCGCCATGATGACCTTATATTATAAATAACTAATATAAAAAGAAAAATAATATTTTTATTAATTTGAACCTGGGTTATCAGCAAGTGGCCGACACTTGACAGTGAGCATATTCTCATAGAAAGCAACAAAGATAACAGACTATACAACTACGAGTTATTGTTTTGTTTTAAATTCCTTATCTTTTACTGATTTGTCTTAACGTATTCATAATTTGTTAGAAAGACATTTGCTTATCTTTTGTTTTTACTTAAAAGAACTTAAAGTAGCGGCTTTTCTTGTTTTGATTGTACGAAATAATGTATATGAGGAGTGACGTATTTTTTTTTAAAGATGATATTATTTTCTGTCTATCGTGTCGCCTGTCATGGCGTAGAGGCACAACTGTGCGACTCTAAACGCGACAGGTTGCAGGTTCGATCCCCACTCCAGGAAATGGAATTTTTCATTTCCTGGGTTTGGTAACAAGGCAAAGCGCGGCGTTGAGTTGCGCCAGTTAACACGTAATGTCTCGAAATCAGATGGAAAGCGGCGAATGGACTATCTACTAATACTAAGATCACTCTGACTACTCATCTATGCGGGATGAAGCGTAATACTACAAAAGTATTATAAATATAAAACAAATAAATATTTGGCTACCCTTATACTATTCGAATGCATAACTACTACATCTATTCAAACACACAACCACTAAACCATAATGGCGACAACTTGAATCTGAAACTTATGTAGTTAATTATTTTTATTATAGTTCAAATATTTTAGAGCTTTCTCGTCTATTTATGTGGTACGGACTACGGTGTGACAAGTTGCATCCTCACTTCAGTATAATGATCTTAACTATTAAAGTCACTTTCGTGCGGCGTCCGACGGAAGTTCACTTCGGTTTTTTTATTTGTATTAAGTGAAATATTTTTTTAATTTAACTTAAACACTGTCCTGTGATTTTATTTATTGAATAATAGAAAAACTGGTTATAATGAATTATTTAGTTGTCACAACTAGAAGTAAGCTTATTTAAATTATTTTTATATCTTCATGTCTGTCGTGGCGCAGAGGCACAAGCGTGCCACTGCGTGCGCGTGCGCGCGACAGGTTGTGGATTTTATTCCCACTCCAGGAAATGTAAAATTTTGTATTTTCATTTCTTGGGTTCGGTAAAAAAGAAAAGCGCGGCGTTGAGTTCCGCCACTCAACACGTAATACCTCAATTTGGCGGAAAGTGGGGGACGGAAATATTGAAAGAGAATGGAGTGTCTTAACACTAAATTCTCTGGTTTCCTCTGCCTACCCCGCTATATGCGGGATACAGCGTGAAGTTAAAAAAAATCATCATGCTTTTTTACGCATGGTGTAGTCACAGAGAGTTTAATGCCAAAACACTCTGTTCTAAAAAACTTTCCGTTCCAAAACAACACTGCGTGTGAAAGTATTCAATGGAATTTTAATTTAATATGTATAATATTAAAACCAATATATATTTTATATAAAATATTATTACTTTTTAGATAAAATAAAAAAAAAAATTATTATAATATACGAACGATAGAAATTTATTAGTATAAAGTAAAATTAGTGAACATGATATAGTTTATGAGGTCTGTAGGACGTTTAAACGTAACCGCAACATCCGCGTAATGCATATTGTTTGTTCTCGTTTGGTTCATACTGCGATGCGTGTCGCCATTCGCCACACCGCACACTATTCCTCTTAGTACTATACATTCATTGAATAAATAAATATATTATTTAAATTTCTCCGCTGTCTCTGAGGCTAGTTGTGGCACAGAGGCACAAGCGTGCGACTGTAAACGCGACAGGTTGTGGGTTCGATTCCAACTCCAGGAAATGAATATATGAAATAGTATTTAGTATTTTCATTTTTCGCTTGCGCAACAAGGCAAAACGCGGCGTTGAGCTCCGCCACTCAGCACGCAATGTTGCATTCGGTGGAATTAGTAGTATCTTCACACAAGATTTACTCCGATTAAAATATGCATAACAGGATATCGCTCGTAAATGCTATTTCTTGTGAGTGCGTATCCACACGGGTTGTGTTTATATGTAATTTTTGTTATGACAGTAAGACAGTGCGGCGTTGAGTTCCGCCATTTAACGAATGTCTCAAATTTAAGAGGAAAGCGAGGACCGAAATGTGTTGACACTTGGTCCCCTTGACTATCTTGTTTTTCGAAAAAAGTATGAAGTAAATAAACTAGATTATTTTAGCCATTTCCGTTTCACCTTCACATATGAGACGTTCGATGCACTTATCGATTAACTCTAAAAATTTATGTGACGTGTGTGGTTAATCAAATTGTGCACTGTATGGTTCATATGTCATATCCGTTCCTACATTATATATCGAATTTTAAATGACTGAAATTTTTACCTGACCAAAATGAAATAAAACTTAGAACCATACAAAAGGCTTATTTCAATTTATTTAGTTCTAGTTTTTTACTTCGCTTTACTACTACTAGTTTTTTTTACAATACTTTATCTCGCATAATATATGCAGAGAATACCCAGAGTAGATATCGCGTGTTTGTGCATTCCCCCGAGAAAGATTCAAATCCGCAACAATCACCTTTACAGTCAACACTATCTCACTGCGCTTAGATAGATTATTTAAAAATAAACAATTCTATACATGGACTTCGAACCTACACCCAACACGTGCAGTCGAGCATGTCCTAAATACGTCAACTGTAACATTAATAGTTACATAACAAAAACAAAGTTTCTTTCACATATAAATTTATTAATTATATCTATAAATTTATTAAAATGTAATACCATACTGGTGCACCGTAAAAACAGTTAGAAACCTTTTACTTTCAATCAATCAAACTAGAAATAGACTACGGTAAAAAGCAATGCAGTGAATACAAAATTAAATAATTATAAAATATTTATCTGTATTTAAGTCATGTTAAAAAAAAAATATATCATATTTCTTACATATGTTTGCAATGTGAAAGTTTTTATAGTTAAATAAAATTTTAATACTTTAAGACCATAATGGCTCAGTGGGATAGCGTTTGAGTGGAAACATGAGGATTAGGGGTTCTTAACATGGACGGTTGATTATTATTAAACTATTTTTATTTTTCTGCTCGAATAAAATAAAGTAGGGAACGGAGTGTTTTAACACTAGGTTCTCAGGTTCCCTCTGCCTACCCTGCTATATGCGGGATACAGAGTGAAGCTAAAAGAAAATAAATAAATAAAACGCGGCGTAGAGTTGCGCTGCTGCGTACATAATGACTCGAATTTAGGAGGATGAAGGCTGACTACTTTGTGGGAAAAAAGCTGAAATTAAAAAAAAAAAAGATCAGAGGTGTCAAGGGACACCCGGATAGAACGAAGTTTTATTATTTATTAACACCACGCTGTTCAATGCGAAATAGAAAAACGAAATGAAAATAACTAGCTTGCTTTCTATGAGAGAGAGAGAGATAGACAGAGAAACACGCGTACGCCGCACGGCTTACAACTATAGCAAAAAGTGTCGTTACAACTTTTGGTCTTAATTTTTTTCGTCTAGCTAAGGAACTACGTTACAATATACATGTATATCTATATAATATATTTATAATATAAAAGTCTTCCATTGGTGGTCTGGTTTAAATGAGCGGGAAATAAATAACGGAGTGTCATTCTATCATTCAATACACCTTAAATAAGATTTTGTTACCCAACCTGATAGAAACAAACAACCTGCTTCAACACGTAAGCTTTACATCTTCACTTAAGCCCACACACGCCCACACCTTAACTATTGTCTCCTATACAAAGAACCATCGAGCCAAGTATACATCGTATTACAATGAAGTAACGAATATATTAATTTGACAGTAAATAAAAAGTTTCAATATATTTGGCGTGATCAATGGCGTATCCAAATAGTTGATTGTCATTTCGTAATTCAATGTACTGTACATGTAAGTAAGTAATAGTAGTTATTCAGTGTTCGCATGAAACGCGACCTGTTAAGCAACGTATCATGTCATATCAATGACACACGCTGAAATTTAGAAATTTTTAATGTACGCCTCGTAATCGGATACAATGCATACATTTCGATATTATTTTCCCACAGAATTATTGTTTGAAGGTTTTTTTATTATTTTATTAAATGACATATTATTTCTATAATCGTTTTTAAGCATCTCTTGCACATTAAGTTTAGAAATATTCCTTTTGAAATTCTACATGCTTCATGAAATTTACTAGGATACTTATAGTAAGATAAATATATAATGACAATAATAACAGTTTTTAAGTTGTTTAACACCTATCGTGGCGTAGTACAAGCGTGCGACCGTAAACGTGACAGGTTGTGGGTTCGATTCCCACTCCAGTAAATGTTAGTATTTTCATTTCCTGGGTTTGGTAACAAGGCAAAGCGCGGCGTTGAGTTCCGTCACCCAGCACGCAATACCTCAACTCGGCGGAAAGTGGGGAATAGAGTGTCTTAACACTAGGTTCCCTCTGCCTACTCTGCTATATGCGGGATACAGCGTGAAGTTAAAAAAAAATAAAAAAAAAATTATGTATTAGATCAAAGAAAATAAACAACGGAGTGTCCTGACACTAGATCTACTTTGCAATAAGGGTAAAAGCATGAAGTTCAAAAAAAAAAGGTTCAGAGAAACGTAGAAAAAGATGACGTATTTTTAAAATATTTATGTCTTATTCAACTACATATATGCTCGTAAGTAGGTCATCATTAAAATTACAAATATAGCCCAGCATTGCAGCATTAAATTTCTGTTTAAATTAGCATTTTACTATAAATTTGGAAATAAAAAAAATTATCACAGAAAAACTGGCAAAAGAAATTATCTTGCTATTTTCTACATCAGCAGCTGTCATTACCTTTATATTATTCACTTTGCAATGATTCATTTTATTGTCTTTCTTTCATATAAGCGATGGTCATGGGTTCGATCTCTACTCAAAGAAATGATTATAATCAAATTATTTTTTTTCCCAATTCCGGTAAGACAAAGCGCGGCGTTTAGTTTTGTCACTAAACATGTAAAGTCACTAATTCGGACAAAAAAAAACGGAGTGTCGTGACACCAGGTTCTCACTATATAAAAAATGTTAGTTGTTATGTTCGTAACAACAAAGTGCATTATATGCAGATTACCATTTATCTATATATAGCATCGCCTTAATCAGTGGATATTTATGACAATTGGATTAAAAGATTTAGATCATTTGTATAATGACCTGGATATTTGCATTTATTTCCAATTGAATTTCTCGCAAGTTATAATTGATACTTAAGTAATAAGGTAAAAGCGTGTGGAATGCTGTTTTTCGATATTTTTGGTAGGGCAATCCCATTAATATCTGTTTAGTACTTTTGTAAAATGTTTAAGTATAGTAGAGATAATTATTACTTTAATTAAGATTAAAGTTTTAAGTATGTAAAAAAGTATTGATTTTTTTTATTTTCAAGCATTTCTCGCATTTAACCGAAAGGCGGGTAGAATCTAATAATATATACAGTTTACATATTCCTTTCTCTTTGTTTTGAAGAATTGGGAAACTCAACGCTAAAATGCTTTATCTAACTTGACTGAAAGAATTTTCACATATTAAATTATAAGAAATATATTGTAAGTTTATAAAATTAATTATTTTTAACCTTTTTGTAAATTTTCTATAATAATTAAAATATCGTCTTTCCCTCGAAAGGAAAACGAACCCACAATCATGAGGTTAACAGTAAGACGTTGTGTTACTGCGTCACGATGGTCTAAATAATTATATACTAAGTAATTTATATTTCAACCATTAGTTCCATTATTTCTATTAACAATTATTTCTATAAAATTATTTCTATAAAAAAAAACATCATCTCTCACAATTAATCTCAGAAAGCTGCACATAGCCGCGGGAGCAATGCCCCTGTAAATGCAGTCAGTAAACACCTCGTAATGAGCGCGCGTACAGTACTGTACTGCTAGTACGATCTATTTGCACGACGCATCTCATGTAGGTATAAAAAATATATACGAATTACATTACTTCAATTAACTTTCTTATAATTGGTTTATTAGTTTAGTTGGCGAGACGGTGGTCGTAGGTTCGGTTCAGGGTATGCGATTGATTATATGATGACAACAATCAGTGTCTATTATATCTAGGTGTAATATTCATTTACAAAAATATAAAAAAAATATGGATTTTTAAATATAAAAAAAAAAGGTTATTATGAGGAAGACCTCGGCTGAATTTCGAGAACACAGTATCTCTATCAATGGTACTGGAGGAAGGTCATATAAAAATCGTGAGGACCCTCTAAAGGATATGTACTTATGAACAGGTTTATAACTGTGAACGAGGTCAAAGAAGTATGTAGGGACCGTAGAGTTTGCAAGAAAGCAAGAAGAAGCGTGAAGCTGACAAAAAATAACAAATTATTTGCATATATAGTGGAATTACCTTTTAAAACACTCCAGTTTAATCGCTTCATTGTAAACTAAATTGTTATAACAATGAAGTTAACGTCTAAATAACTTAATCTAATATTTTATCATGAAATTTTATCACATTTATTCAGGAAAGATGGATCGTAACGGAAAAAACAAGGACATGTTTTTTTTATTTATGATAAAAAAATTAAACTTATATTAATAATTTATTATAATAAAAAAATTATATTAATAATTAAACAATGTAAGCTTATTTAATTATTAATATAAATATGTGAATAAATACATATTTATTATTGTATACAATATATGTGGCTGGATAGGGTACTAGTACTAGTCGGACGGGTCGTGTGCGCGTGCGCAGCGACCGGTTACGCGCAGGGTCGCGCACCGTGAAATCAATGACAATGCTTTATTTTATTGATATTGAATTACATTTATAAATATTTGACGAAATACGAACGTTGCTGGCATTGTTTCGTATGTTACGTTAATTCGTGAAAAGATTATTTTGTAAATTAGTTAGTTATGTAAAGAATATTTCCGTACCAGGCATAATGAAGCTAAAAATTGGAAAATTCATCATATTTAGGCTATGCATTTTTAAGTTTAAATTTGATCTATAATTTTAATTAAAATAAGTCGGAATATCAATTAATATTTCAAAAAAAATATTTGTAGGTCAACTTGTCGATCTATTCACGCCTCGTACTATATAAAAAAATCCATTTTCTTGATAATCTAACAACGCTTAATAGTAAAAATTTATAACATAACTGGTTAGTTTCTTCTTAATTGTTTCTGTACAAGAATAAGATTACTACACACTTGGCAGAAAGCCAAAAATTTAACGTATTAGTTATCTCAGTCTTATTATTTGGTCATTCTCTTAGATACGAGTGTCATTCTAGCGTGTACAAATATCCTAAAATAACAAATGGCACACGATTCCTATCTTCCGTTTACGTCGACATGACAACCCTATTTCATAAAATTTGGCAAAGATTTCATATCTAACTGTAAAAGGCCGTTACGTTTCAGCATTTTAAGTAAGTATTATGGCGAGATAAGAGAATTGGATGACTTTGATGTATTGCCTGCAGACATACATAACCATTGAATGCTGTACTTTTAACATAATTTTTAGGGTCTTTTTAACTTGTTTGTTTTATCCTTACCGGAATAATAGAAGGAACGGAGCTCGAAAAATACTCGATTCTTAGGTAACCTTTCTCCAGTATCATTGATACTTGTCTTTTTGAAGGTCAAACGGGGTCTACCCCTAGCTCTTCTGCCGCTCATCTTCGCTTTAATATATCTTTCTTACTATCTTTCATCACTCATCCTGTCGACGTGCCCAAACCACCTGAGCACGTTCTTCATTCTCGCTTACGCCTGTTTTTCTGCGTATCTCTTCGTTGCGGATTTGATAAACAAAGCTAACTTCTACAAATCTATCTTCCAAAGAGATCGCATCTTTAGGTTATTAATACTTAATATAATGATTAATTTAAAATATATTTGGGATTTTAAATGATTGGTTATTAGTTATTCGTTAATAAAGTTAATCAAACATTAACAAGGTAAACTAAAAACTAAAGTTTCCATACAAGTTTCTAATAATTGTATAAGCTACCTCGCACTCGGCGCTCGTATGTCCGTAACTTTAAAATCTTCTTTTTGCTGATAGCTAAAGGTCTAAGGTAAAATCTGTACCATCATTAAAAAGTTCTCAATACATGGTCAAGTTATAAATAAAATCGGTCGGAGTTTCTAATTAATATTCCGGAATACATTTTTGTTTTCGACAGAACTTTCTTAAAAGGGCGTCGCGGCGCAGACAGTAGTCGACAGTATCTGACTTTAAATGCAATTAGTGGTGGATTCGATTCCCACTTAGGGATATCATTATATTCAAATTATTTTCATTTTCCACATTAACACCCGTCGTAGCGCAGAGGCACAGGCGTGCGACTGTAAGCACGGGAGACAGCGTGAAGCTAAAAAAAAGAAGAAAAAATCATTTTCGTGTTCTGATAAGACGAAGCTCGACATTGATATTTGATCATTGAGCCACTCAACGCGCAATGCCTCGTATTCGGATGGAATACGAAGGATTGATTGTTTTGTCATTGTTCTCTCTGTCTATCGAACTATGCGGGAAAAAGCGTGAAGCCAATAAAGAAACTTTCTTAACTACTTTAAAAACTCGAATAATATTTATCTTTTCAATAACCGAGTCGCAATGCGGAGACGGACGTGGGACAAATATTGATATTTTCGTCTCCACTTCCTGCAACGAGGCGGCGCGACTCGGCGCGGCGTAGCGGCAGCCGGTGTGCGGTGACCAGTGGAGGATTGACAGCCTTACTAAAATAGAACGTCAAAATACAGTTGTTTGTTTACTTGCGGTATATTTGATTTATTTGAACTGAAACTACATCAATATTTTTATGCTATTCTCGTAGAGACAGAGAACCAAGAGTTAAGACACTCCGTTTTCCATATTCCACCCGAAAACATTACATTTAGAAAACATTAGATTTAGAAACAATAAAATAATTCAAATATTAATCATCAAAATCAAGTTGCTCAAGATTTAATAAATGTCAATAATAAACTAGTATCAAGTTAATACAATGACCATCTGAACAAAAGGAAACCGGATAATATCTAGCCATAAAAATTGGTCCAACCCCTTTTACACCCCTGTATATGAACTTTACCAGCATATATATATTTTCTTATATTTATTGAATAGGGGCTCTTTAGTGCCCTCGGGAAACCCGCATCCCACTTATATTGTCCTCGCAAGCTTTGACGTTAATTACCTATTGTTCTGTCACGATCGCTTCCATGACACGCTGACTGAGTTATTAGCCTTAATTGACTGACATTTTTGTATAATTTCTTCTTTGACCGGTGAACATTTTTTCACAAATGTATACTAGCTATATCCCGAGATTTTGTTTGCGTAAACTATAAAATCTAAAATCTCGTTTTTTACGGTTTTCGGATAAATTGTGTAAACCACTCTTCGTTTCTCTTCTTTCTTCTTTTTCTTCTCTTTCTTCTTATTCTTCGTATCTCTTCGTCGTTGTGGCGCAGTGTGAGCATCTTTCCGTAAACTTCACGTGGTTTGGAGTTCGATGCCGATTCGTTTCGATTATATTTAAATTCATTTTTCCGTGTAGAAAATCAAAGCGCGGTGTTGAGTCATGAGGTCATTACAAAATACAATAATAATTGTATCGTAGAGTTCTTAGGGTGAGGTAAGGCAAGGCAAACTCTCGTGGCACAATGTGAAACTTACTAAGTACTCCACTCGCGCCTACAACTCGCTATAAAGGGGTGGATATAATAACCATGTACGTGTGTAAAATGCAAATTATGGGGTTATGTTGTTTGTTTTAATAATTTTTATACCTTTTACGCATCTTCATAACATTACAGGGTACATAATTGATTAATATCAGTTTTTACAACTTTACGCGATTTCCTACACAACAAGTTCTACAGTGAAACCTAGTGCTAAGACACTCCGTTCCCAGATTACCATCTTAAGATTGAAGAATTTGCTTATTAAGTAACGAATCCCATCGCTTTATCTTACCTGAGCGGAATATGAAGATAATTTTAAATATAATCATTTCCAATAGAAATTGAACACAAAACCATCGCGTTCACAGTTAATGCTGTTCCACTGCGCCATTATTTTTACTTCTGCCCTAAATACAAATATAATCCACAATAGTGACCTTCTTATCAAGTAGAGGGTAACCTTTAATCTCAACGAGTTCCAGTGTATTTATTTATACAGATTGTATTGTATGTATATTAAATAGTAAATTTAATTTAAATGATACGTAATTAGGTGTATAGATAAAGTAGAGCAACAAGTGATTCACAGGTCTAATAACAAAGACACTCAACACTCCGCCCGCCTCAATTCGGGGTTCTAACTAGGTTCTCAGGTTCCCTCTGCCTACCCTGCTATATGCGGGATACAGCGTGAAGCTATGTATGTATGTATGTAATAAGAAAGGTGGTAAAGTCCAGCTAATGCAATTTAACAATAATTACAAAAAACGAATAACAGTCCAAGGAGACTATAATTTTTTTATTGTACCTAATGTATTTCGTTAAGTATAATTTCGATATAGTTTATTTTAATGTGTATTTTAATTCTAAGCTATGTCGGTTAACTTGGATTGCCGTGTTCGTTGGCAAACGATGGACTTTGTCGTCTTTGTTATAAGACCCATGAATTGTTTCTTGGTTGTGAGTTCAAAATTCTACAAGGAAAAAAATATATTGTAAATATTTTCTTAGTCAAGCTCCCATATACAGTACTGTATGCTTTGAAAATGAGCAGAGAATCGAGGACCCTTCATCCTCTTCTTGGTCTTGTTGAAAATTGTTTTTATTGCCTGAAGCAAAATATATGAATACCTTATAATATTTTTTGAAAAATGGTTAAAATTAATCACATGCACTAGAGAATTATTTACAGCAAAATTAACTTTTTCCCATTCCTTTTGTGTAAACTCTAGTTCATATAAACGTATTTTAGAGGAAAACAATGACGAAATATATAAAAACAATATGTTTTGCACAAGTGTTCTCGATGTTTTTCTCTTGAAGGTTAACGCACGAGTCATCAGGTTCAATATTTATGGAGAAATAAATATCATTTTTATTATATCGATATTTATTTTAAGTTTAACTTGTGTAAAGAGCAAATCTACCATCTGTTCAAAGAGAGCGCTGAACAATACTAGTCTTTCACGTAAGTTATAACTTCGTAAAGTATTAAAAATACGTTTTTTTTTTAACTTCACGCTGCAACCCGCATATAGCAGGGTAGGCAGAGGGAACCAGAGAACCTAGTGTTAAGACACTCCATTCTCTTTCAACAATCCCGTTCCCCACTTTCCGCTGCAAATGGGAAAATACGTATAAATACCTTAAATTGCTAAATTTGCGCCTCTTGATTAATGTCCAAAGGCTTTCACTAATCTCAGACGAGTTCATTTAAAAGAAGAAAATACAGGAAAGAAGAAAATCGTAGAAAAAGTTGTAAAGTTCGCAATCCGCATTGCGGCGCAATATCTTTAACTTTCAATAAAAAGATTTTTGATGTGAAACATCTATTGGCGTTGGCGATAAAAATAGCTTGCTATCACGGCAAAGGGTAGGATGCTCTGATGCCATCATGTCTCTCACGCCGCCTCTTATAATATTTACTGCTTGTTTAAACTTATGGTATTTATTTGACATTATTAATGAATGAATTACTAATATTATTATTTACTAATTAGTAGCTGTATCCTACCGCACGTGGTTTATAAAACTTAAAATCCCGTTCTTTCCCGTTTTAAGAGGAAAAGCTTCTTTCAATACTCCCCTACACTCCTCAAGGAGCCTACATGCTGAATTTTCAACCTTCTATGGGCAGTAGTTTCAACTGTGCCTGTGTTTATTAGTCACATAGTAACGCAAGCGTTTTTACATATGAATAAGTTTTTATATAAACTTGAATGTTTCACTATTGCCAGGTGTCCAGTGACACCCTATTGTTTGGTACAAAATACACGAAGCTCCATACATATTTGCCAATTACTACATATATGTAAATAAAAATATGACAAAATATAATCTTTTGAATTTTATACACAAACAAATATGTGTATATAATGCCATAGAACAAAGCGCAAAATTGCTACAATTAACTGCTAGGTACAGTTCTAGATTTCCTGCAATTGATTCGCAAGTAATTAGAATAACTGGTTTAAAGTTTTGCGGATATCGTCAATTCGATTCGAGTCGTATATATAGGTTAGGTACCTGCTTGTTATCTAACTTTAAAGAATAATTTAACATTTCAACCGTCAAAGTTGATAAAGGTTATTTGTCTTGATTTTTGCTTTCGATTTTTCTTTTTTAACTACTTTTATCTGTATAACAGGGTTGTATTAAGAACCTAGTGTTAAGACACTTCGTCATTGCAGAATTAAATAATTATCATATTCGTTGGCAAAACTAAACGCTGGACGCTCCTACTAGGGCGGAGAAATGAAAATCATTTCAAAATGATGATTTCTCTGAGTGAGAATCGAACCTACCACCAGTCAAGCTTACAGTTGGACACTGTTGCATTGCACTACGATGCCCACATTTTGTATGACATTATATTATGTTTGTCTTTGATATAAATATATTTTTACTTCACGCAGATGACACTTTCTGATAGCAAGACAGACTGAAATAAATCAAGTGTCAAAATACTCTGTTCTCCACTTTCTGCACACTTTAAATATATTGAATAGTGGAACGAAACCTTGCGTTTTGTCTTATCAGACTTACTGAAAATAAAAACAATTTAAATTAATGAATGAACGGAATAGAAACTTCATATTTTGGTACTAAATAAACTTCATGTAGTTCTTGTAACGTTGTCCTAATTAACTTCTAGGACATTTTTAAAAGAATCTAGTATCAGAGAATAATCCATTCTGCACTTGTCCAAAATAACATAATCAACTCATATAACGCCTATCGTGGCGCAGAGGCACAAGCCTGCGACTATAAAAGCGACTAGTTGTGGGTTCGATCCCCACTCCTGGAATTGCAATTTTTCATTTCCTGAGTTTGGTAATAAGGCAAAGGGCGGCGTTGAGTTCCGCCACTCAGCCCGTAATGCTTCAATTCGGCGGAAAGTGGCTAACGGAGCGTCCTAGCACTAGGTTCTCTCTGCCTACCCTGCTATATGCGGGATACAGCGTGAAGCTATGTATGTAACTTATATAATCGACATATATACCTCATTCACAGAATTCTTGCCATACCCAAAGCAAACCAACAAGATTAATGCAAACGTTACACCCAATCAACCAACAACACACGATAATATTCAGTTACATAACACACCACCGTAAAAGAGCAACAGTGCATGAAAGCTTAATAAACAAACTGCCTTTTGAGGTTAATTTTAAGTGCTTTATGGATAAACGGGAAGTTTGGTAAAAGTCGTAGTTATCAATCATCTCGCGAGATGGACGCAGATCAAAGATCAAACGCTTTTTATATGCGGTTCTTTGGTTATTCATATCGTGCTTCGTGAAATTAATTCTTGGGAGGTCTTTGCTCGTGATATGGTTATATTTTCATTTGGGAAGCGCTTTATATTAACTTGTTTTATATGTTTTTGGTTTTAGTGGGCTTAGAAATAATGTAACAAGGCAAATCACGACGTTGTGTTCCGTCTCTTAGCATGCAATGCCTCAAGGTGGAAAGTGGGGAACGGAAATGTTAAGAGAATGGAGTGTCTTAACCCTTGGTCCTCAGGTTCTCTCTGCCTACCCTGCTATATACAGGATACAGTTTCAAGCTAAATAAAGAAAAATAAATAATGTAATAATCTCTGAATACTGGAGAAGAATAGAGAGAGATCCTTACCTGGATTAAGATAGACAATTAAGAAATTATGATGTATGTAATATTATTTACAAATTTATATTTTATATAAAAAATATAAACAGTACCTTAAATGTGCAGATATTAACTTTTTTTTCTATCCTAGAAGATAGACTATGACAAAATATACCTCTATTATACATTATAACCAGCAAGACGTTTGCTAAGAATTTATTAAGGGATGCCTTAAATTTATCTTCGTAGACGATTTGGCTCGTTATTAAACGTCTGGCTTTTAAAGGTTCCCTCTAAAGCGCATTGCAGATGCGGACGGTGGAGGTAGTCTGGTGTTCTGGCGGTAGGGTACAGACACATGCACATATATGCAGGTCTAGACGATATCAATATTAGGCTAATAGGAACGGAGAGGCGTTGGGATGTTCTATTTTAATACTAACGCTGAACGTGAATAAGCTTTTCAGACTTATGAAAATTAAATGATAGTTCCATTTTAGTGGCATTGTGAGCGTATATTTTGGTATTCGAAAATAAGTTGAAGATAGCTATATGTAGTGATTAATCTTAAAATAGTGTCATTTAAAATGTGTAAAATTTTCAATGCCAGAATAAAAATATAGCTTCACGTTGTATCCCGCATATAGCAGGGTAGGCAGAGGGAACCTAGCGTTAAGACACTCCGTTCTCCAATTTCCACCGAATTGAGGCATTGCGTGCTGAGTGGCGGAACTCAACGCTGCGCTTTTGCCTTTTTACTAAACCCAGAAAATGAAAATACTAAACTTACATTTCCTGGAGTGGGAATCGAACCCACAACCTGTTGCGTTTACAGTCGCACGCTTGTGCCTCTGCGCCACGACAGACGTCATCAAAAATAGTTTCCTGAAATA
Organism: Philaethria dido; assembly: GCA_033558755.1. Classification (NCBI taxonomy): domain Eukaryota; kingdom Metazoa; phylum Arthropoda; class Insecta; order Lepidoptera; family Nymphalidae; genus Philaethria; species Philaethria dido. The sequence continues at coordinate 249,992 of JAKGSA010000698.1, read as the reverse complement.
TTAAATGAATTTATATACTTTTCTAAATATATCTGTTTTATTTGTAATTTATTAAATATTGTTAAATAATAACGTAATACAAGCAATAATATATTACAAAAATGTTACCATTGCTAAAACAAAGATATTGGAAATATATATTTTTTTATAATTATTGTAAAAGAGAGAAAGTGGCCATCGTGGCAAGATGTCGTCTGACTTTAACCGTATTTGGTACTGGGTTCGTTCCCCAATTGAAAAATGATGTTTAAATTAATTTCCATTCACCGCTCTAGTAAGACAAAGCTTACTTACTTACTTAGCTTCACGCTGTATCCCGCATATAGCAGGGTAGGCCGAGAACCTAGTGTTAAGACACTTCGTCCCCCACTTTCCGCCGAATTGAGGCATTGCGTGCTGAGTGGCGGAACTCAACGTAAGACAAAGCGCGGCTTAGAGTTCCACAATTTCACAAATAAGGTCTAGATTTCGTCCAGAAAGTGGGTTTGGCACGGAGTGTTTCGACACTGGATATATCTAACTGGTATATGAAAAAAATAATCACGAAAGACTATAACGAGTACGTAGCACCCATCATAATAGAGTCGACAGACAAATTACACGTAATTAAGAAAAGGAAGTGAATAATGAAATTTCCTTTTGCTATCTAAATATTAGGAACGCACGTCTAGACGGCCTGCAATAAGATGAAGCATTTCTGTTGGAAACGAGCTTCTAGGGAGTTAGGTAGGAAAATGATTCTATCGTATAAGAATTTATAAGTTTTGCAAATTGAGAATGCTTACATAAATTGTATTTAGTTTTATTTTTTTAATTTTAAAACAAGCTTAACAAAATGATTTATATTTAAAATCCAGCTGTATTTTTTTTAACTTCACGCTTTAACCCGCATATAGCAGGGTAGGCAGAGGGAACCAGAGAACCTAGTGTTAAGACACTTCATTCTCTTTCAACAATTCTGTTCCCCACTTTCCATGCAGCTGTTTTATATTTATTAAATTTTGGGTTAGCCTAAACAACATAGTTATAACAATTTTTATTTATTATTTTCCACTGAATTTGAACTGAATACCCAACTTATAATATACGAATACTTCTTAACTGTGCCACGATAACGTCTCAATTTCTACTTATCGAAGTAAGCAATAACATTAAAAATGCAAACACAAAATTAAGTCATATTAAAATTAAACAGTAACTTCATTCCATGACAGTTTTGCCAACATAACATATTGTAATATTATATTTTAGTACATTTTGCAATTTTTGTCGACTTTTCTAAGAATATACAATTTGCAATTTTGCTGATTTGGCAAATTATGTTTAAATTAACCTACAATATATAGAATCGGATATCTATATATAAATACGTGAAGCAAAAACTTTGGATCCCTTTTTAAGAAAAATACGCGGACGGAGGAGCATGAAACTTGGCACACTCATAGTCTATGTTACGAAGGACTGCAGAATTATTATATCTTTTTAAATTAATGCATAAAAAGTACTTTAAATTAAATTAATGTTACACACACTACCATAGTTTGACATCCATTGTTTATATAAAGTGACATGTACATTGATAAAGACAACGCGTTCTTAACGCGTCATCGGGGACACTAGTATTTTTAATCCACTTTAAATAAGGAGGAAGTTATCAATTCGATTATATTTTTTTTACCTGTGTTATAACTTTTTACTGGGTAAACGAATTTTGGTAATTCTTTTTTAAATTATAGCTAGTGCTTTTGTTGTGTTTCCATTTTAATATATTAAGTTTTTGAGTTATTCGTAATAATGTTACATTTAGTGTATTTTATTTGAAGTTGGTTTTGTTTTTTTTATTAAAATTTTAATTATCTATTCCTCTACTTCATGCAATTAACTATTACTTTAGTCATGAGAATTTATTTGAAGTGACAGTTATTGAATTTTTAACTAACAAACAAACACAATAAAAAACAATGCAGAATGACTGTATTGTGTGTATGTTTCACTAGATTCTGTCATTTCATTCTGTTGTCATTTCTTCTCGATGGATAATAAACGAAAAAAAAAGTACACAGCTTTACGCTTTATCACGCCTAAAAGGGTAGCCCGAGAGGACACAGTCGCAGTCACAGTCCAGAGAGACACAGACAATGCTTGTTGAGTGGCGGAACTCAATGTCGCACTTTGTTTAACCTGAGAAAGAAAATGTAAATAATTTAGATAGGATCATTCCAATGAGTGGAAATCGAATATACAACCTGTCGATAAATTCGTAAGGGGTAATAAAAATGAAATTACTATGAACTATTGAAATCTTGTCATCTTAAATATCTGTGGTCAGATCTTCCATAATATAATTATATCAGCATCTCATACACTCGTACCCGCAATGCGTCAAATAGCTGACTACAACTAATTCAGGAGCGCTGTAGTAAAGTTAAATTAATTGCCTGCATTCTATATAGTGCATACACGGCTGCAACGGCGATATAAATACCCTGTCAACGAAACATTCATTATGCATTTAGTAAATTAAATAAGAGACCATCGTGGCGCAGTGGGACATTCATCTGTGCGTAAAAGTGGTTGTGAGTTGGATTCCCACTTAGGCTTGATAGGACCGATATGAATGAATGATCTGCTCTAGTAAAACAAAGCGAGGTGGTAAGTTTCGCTAACTCAACACACTATGCCGAAATAGGGCGAAATGTGAAGAATGAAGTGTTCTATCACTAAGTATGAATATTCTGCTATGAGTGAAGCTGCTAGTTGTTTTTTTTTTAATTTTCTTTCGAAGATTCCGTACCATCTTTCAACTACTTATTACACAATTTATTAAAGTTTATATTTTATAACATAGCTAACTTCTATAAGTTCCTTAATGAATCCAATCCAAATGTTTACATCCTTAAACAGGTGAACTGTAACTTGCGGTATTCAAACAAAAATATTAGTCCTTTATTTGTAGACACGTCGTCTCGTTCGTAAGTTGAAGTCATTCCTTTAATAGAAGCGTATTTCAGGATAACATTTCATAGAAATCCAATTCCTAATGGCGTTATAATGAGCGTCGGAGGTGAAACGAGCTAAAATAGTACTCTAAAGATAGTAGAGGTGGTGACGCGCGGGGAGGCGGACGAACTATGATGGTTTACGATCACTTGCTACCTATTATATACTGGGAAATAAGTGAAGTGATACATTATGAAATGGCGATGACACTTTTATTACAAATGTATGTGTTTGTGTGTAAATTTAAGTTACTGATATAGATAAAATTTAAGATATTGATGAGAATGATGCTCAGGATTGGCACTTTGTGGGAATGAGCGATAGCTGAATATTAGAATAGAAAAGACATCATCTTTGAAGAATGAGGGTATAACCAAGGAGATGGAAGAGATCTGGGTTGGTTTTCACCCGCTTAATGTACATGGCGAGAAAATTGTCTGAAAGGCTTGTTTGTATGAGAAAAAAATGATAAAACTGGTAAAATTTAAATAAATTTTAAAAGCATATTAGGAAAAGAATGACAAAACGAATGATACATATAATAATAATCTTTTATTTGAAATTATACTGTTAAAATGATTTATGTTTTAAAACTAGTCAAGAAAAGTTAGGAATTTCATGATTCATCTTGCTTATAATTGTCATATGATAGTGATAGTAACGAATATAAATTGACGCGAGAGTGCAGTTTGTCTTTATTTAAAACCGCAAATGTCTTTAATTACTTCTGACAGACTTGCTAACTACATTTTAACTAAGTATGAAAAATGGTGCAGTACTTACTGTCAGTTTTTTATTTCTATGTTTTCGTAAAGCGAGGCGTGTGAGTGAGTGAATTTCGCAACATGCAACCTCTTGGGTTCGTACGGAAATTGTAGAACAGAGTGTCTTGATGCTAGGTGTTGCCTCACTGCCCCGCTAAGCGGGATAAAGCCTGCCAATAAAAAAAAAAACAACACTCAAACATAATTATTATTTTATTACTCAATTATTTTTGCGTGTATGATGGAGGGAACATTTGCCATAATCACCATGCTTGGCAAGCGGGTTGGCAAGGTTTCAAAAACTGCTACTGCCTATCTCCTATATACTCCCTTAGTCTTTTTTACTGTATCGTCGAAACGAGAATGAGTGGAGCTTTTCTACGCGGCAACCATTCAGAAAATGCTATATGCGGGATACAGCGTAAAGTTACGTATGTATGTATGTATGTACGTTTAAATTTATTTCAATTTCTCCGATTTTAATAAGCAAGTTATTGTGTACGTATAAGCGGGTCACAAGGGGTTCATAGAACAGGGTGATATAGATATGTAATTTTTTGGTTAGTCAGTTTTTGCAGTTTCACATTTATTTTCCCGCGTAGCACAGCAGGTTATCAAGACTAGCGTCAAGACACTTTGTTCTTCGCTTATTAGTAGGTACCTAATTTTAAACTACAGTTGCCTTACTAAAAACTACTTAATATATTAACTTCGATATTAGTGAATTTAATTTTTTTTGTTGAATATTGTAAATTTATTCTTGATATACTTACATATAGAAATTTAACTGACTAAATAATGAATGAATAGTGAACGAAGTGTCAATTTATTTGTGGTCACATCCCTAGTTTTATTGGCCACGTGAGGTCTCAATTACTGTAACTGCTAGTGATGTGAGTTAATGCTGACAGATTTGTTTGTGTTGCACCACTGCACTGAGCCGTATGCAGTCACATAAAATAGAGAGTATTTTAGTACCTTATGTTTACTGTGCTTTGGACTTATTGTGGTATAATTTTGGTTAATTTATAAACTGAAAAAGAAAACGTTAGTATAAGTAGTCTTTGTATATATATATATATATATATATA
>JAKGSA010000698.1:209445-239902 GCA_033558755.1 Philaethria dido | reverse complement strand
AGAGTAAAGTAACAAAGACGGCGATAATATTTGCTATATGAGTAAGATAAGCGTTCCGTGTGAGGCTCTGGTAACGGAAAACTGTTTTTCTCCGCAACTGATAACACCTTATCATAATATATTACGTCTTAACTACCTTATTAAGTGTTCTAGACCTTTCCTTTTTTATTGTATTTTATATCATTTTCAATATTGAAATTATTGAAAAATATGATATGATAGAATTAATAGATACCTATTTATTTTTTCACATATTAGTACAATGTACTAATGTTTTAATCGCAATGTCGCTTTTTGGCACATTACGTCTTGGATAACGGATTTTAACGCCGCTTACTGAGCTTACTTATAAATATATCGAACTCACTGTCATTGCGTGTAACACATTCGCGTACACTTCCTGATTACACTACGATACCGTCTAACTTTATCAATTGTAGGAGCAGTGCCCGGAAATTGTGATTCGTAAGGAAAGTGTAGGCTTAAAGAGCCCCTTTCCATTGTTCGATCTCCTCTTTGTACCTAGCTAAATTTGAAAAGATCTAAAGATCCTTCTAATGCCGCCTTAAAAATACGCGCTAGAAATGAACTCATGATAGTTTTAAGCAGAAACAGATTTTATAGTAGATCATAAAGAAATTTGCAAAAACACAACGCCTGTCGTGGCGCAGAAGGACAAGCGTGCGACTATAAACACGACAGGTTGTGGGTTCGATTCCCACTCCAGGAAATATAAAATTTAGTATTTTCATTTCTTGGGTTTGGTAACAAGGCAAAGCGCGGCGTTGAGTTCCGCCACTCAACCCGCATTGCCTCAATTCGGCGGAAAGTGGGGAACGGAATTGTTGAAAGCGAATGGAGTGTCTTAACACTAGGTTCTCTGGTTCCCTCTGCCTACCCCGCTATATGCGGGTTACAGCGTGAAGATAAAAAAAATAAATAAAGAAATTTCCCTGTTATACCACTCGCACCTACCTCTACTACGTACAAATTAACTCTAACTAACATTGGTCTAATGTGTCACTTCGTTGGTAAATTTACTTCCTTCCTTTACTTTACTTTGCTTACTTCAAAATGACATTCTTTAAAAATATTTGTTTTCCTCTGAACTTGCGCCATATTTTAGATTCCTAGAGTAAAGAAAAATGTCCGGTCTGTATGACGAAATATTATTTTATATGTAACTATAATTTTCTAAGAATAATCAATGTGAACTTATAAGAGCGGACATTGTTACGTTTCTTAATACCGTGAGTGACCAAGGTCGTTGTGTGTTGACTGTTCGATCACGAACTGAAAGCCGAAGCGTATACACGTATGTATTTGCAATAACCGATTGACAGATTTATTGTTGTATTTACTAAAACATTTTTAGTTGTGACTACCGTGAACCGTTTTTAAGACTAATATATCGCTTTTGATATAATAGTATATATATTTTCCCCTTTACCACCCACCCCTTTCCCCAAAATGTGGTGGTTCCGATAGCGGACTACTACATTGTCCCCCCCTTCCATCTGTATCCTCTAGGTCGGCAACGCATCTACAACCTCTCTGGTATTGTGGATGTCCATGGGCGAAGGTAACCATATACCTTACAGGTGGTCCTTCTGCTCGTTTGTCATCCGTTAACCATAAAGAAAAATATTTAGTTCAACATGAAGAGGTGGTTAGAATACATTAGGACAGTCTCTGACTGTTAAGGCCCTTGGTCGCTACACCGCTCGATACGAATGTCTCTATTTCGGTAGGAAAGTTGAGAACGGAGTGTCTTAACTTAAGGTTCTCTTTAACTACCCTTATATGTGAGAAAAAGCATGAAATTGTACAGAATGCATACATACACAGCTTCACGGTGTATCCCGCATATAGCAGGGTAGATAGAGGGAACCTAGTGTTAAGACACTCCGTTCCCCACTTTCCGCCGAATTAAGGTATTGCGTGCTGAGTGGCGGAAGTTAACGCAGTGCTTTGCCTTGTTACCGAACCCACGAAATGAAAGTTCCATTTCATGGAGTGGGAATCGAACCCACAACCTGTCGCGTTTACAGTCGCACGGTTGTGCCTCTGCGCCACGACAGGCGTTGTAGAAAATGCTGTTATTGTTTTCTATTTTTTTGGTTTAGTTGTATAATCAATACAATGGGCTGGACATGCGAATACTAGATAATTAGATGTTGACCTACTCTATAAAATACAGGAGGTACACAATAAAATCATTTTTTGTTTGTCTGGCTCGCGACCACTATCATGTCAAAGACGAACCGCCAAATATCTTATGATGTGTTCCGGTTCGATGGCATGTAAGCCAGGCTTTCCTCTTTCCCACCTATCCTTTCCCCAAAATCTGGTAGTTCCGATAGCGGACTACTACATTGTCCTCCCCTTCTATCTGTATCCTCTAGGTTGGCAACGCATCTAGAACATCTTTGGTGTTACCACTACCACTTACCATCAGGTGGTCCTTTTGCTCGTTTGCCATCCGTTATCCATTAAAAAAAAAAAAAAAATTACAAATATAAGATATCTTAAACGTAATATAAATTTAAAATGTATACGTAACATACATATATTATATTTGATAAGCACATTTATATTGCGTAAAAGCCTTACTTATAAAGCAAAATTAAAATGGTCTTCTTCCGAATACTCTTAAGTAGACTCGTATAAAATTACAATTATTTTTTTTATTTTCACGCATCTTGATCATTGAGTGATATAAAACTCATTTAAAAGGGATTATATAATTTTAATTTAAAAATATTATTTATGTTCATTGTATTTTTACGTTTGAAATTTGATCTTGCCTCTAAACCTACAGTATTCAGCAGATACGTATATTGCTGTAAGAAGATTGCAAAAATCTTCGTCGAAATTTAATTTAATACGAACCACTACTGTAAATTGTTCAAAAATATATATTATCTGGTATAGACAAATAAGTCTGTTTACAATACGTTAACTCATAATATACGGGTTGTAGTGTAGAGGCTATTTAATTTGCATAGACTGCAAAAACGTAAACTCCCGTGTTCTTTCCGTAAAGGTTTCGGAAAAATCTCTCCTGTTGCTTTACTCTCCAAGGAACATGCTAAATTGCAGCTTTCTGTGTTCATTAATTTCAGTTGAACATTGTCTTTCAGTCAGAATCGAAAGTGTAAGTTTTATAAAGAAGGATCTTCCTAGAATTCCATAGATTCACCGTGCGTATGCCGGGAATATCACGTTGCAAGAAGAGGATCTCTAGGCAGTACTTGGGACTTGTGACTCAAGTACATATAGGCTTGAGTGACCCCTTTTGCAGCCATAAACGGTCGCCTCCACTGTCCAAGCTCCTCTCTCTACCTAAGCTTCTCATACTGATGTTATATAGCAAATTAAGTAAAATCTAAGTTTTTATTTTTATATAACACGTAATTTTCAACAATATTAAAAGACCACATTATGATGTGTTTTAACGTATGTAATTACAAAGACGTGATCGTAAGAGCCATCATTGGTATGTGAAAGCAGCACGACGCCAAACCGCTCACAGTGGCGCACGCGCATTCATTAATACCTTATATGGTAATAATTAATTACGTTTCCTGGTTCACTCTTTTTCTAAATTAAATTTGTATTGTAAATACTAATTGAATTAATGTAATCGCCCTACAATCCTAAGATGAAAGTTTCACAATTGAACACAAAAATGTTGTTATCCAAGGCAGTTGTATAACATATATTATAATAAATTACATTTATTAAGCGTAATGAATAATATTTAGTATTTTCATTTTTGTAGGTTTGGTAAGAAAGCAAAGCCCGGCATTGAATTCCGCCACTCAGCACGCAATACCTCAATCCCGCGGAAAATGAGAAACGGAATTGTGGAAAGAGAACAGAGTGCCTTAACGCTAGATTTTCAGGTTCCTTCTGCCTACCCTGCTATATGCGGGATAGCTAAAAAAAGCGTTATGAATATTGAAGCTATTTTCGCGTAGTCGAACGATGCGTGACTGTCAACAAGACGGTTGTGGTTTTAATTCCCACTCGGGGGATGATATTTAAATTTCGCCACTAACGCCAGTATCTCAAAATTAATTAGAATGTGGAGAACGGAGTGCCTTACACTAGGTTCTTTCTGTCTATCCTATACGAGAAATGTGCAAAACTAAAATAAAATTAAATTTGTGCAACAACTTATTCGTATCCCCGACCCTTAGAATAGTTTCGTAAGAGCTACAAAGCGTCTATTAAAGTTAAATAATCGTATTCCGCCCACAATGACCATGTCACTAATCATTGCGTAGACATTTATTGGTATTTAAACGACATTGAATAAAGATTGAAGGGACTCGATATTTATGTATAGTAATTGTGAATTGATCGAGTCGCGACTTCGATTTCTTATTGTTGTAAAAGAGTTGGGTATTTTTAGTTGTTGTCAATAAATGAAGTTCAAATGGTTAAAAGGGAGCAAATAGCATTTTAAAAAGGTGTTATTTTCTTTCAATTTAGATATGGAAATAAATATGTTGGATGTTATATACAACCTCATGCTTTTTCTCACGTAACAGGTATGTAACCTAGAGTCAATATATTCTGTTCTCTACATTCCATTTTGCGGTATGTATGAACATGTTAATATATAAATAAAATTTTAACACTAAAAAGTAAAATTACGAATATCTCAAAAACTTCTCGTCAGATAGTAACTAAATAAAAATGCAATCACACAAGCACTCGCTATTATAAGTAAGTAATGATAAGTAAGTACTGATCAAAACTGGTTCACCCAGTAAAAAGTTATATTAGTAACACTCATATTAAAATACTGTTAAATTGAAAATCTCCACCTTTTCTTGAAGTCGGTTAAAAAGGAATGCTATCATAGATATACTATGAGTGTAAATTAAAATCACACACAGTTAATCACACACACACAGTAAATAAAAAACGTGGTTCTAACAGTATATCTTATTAAAAAATTATACTAATTATACAACTGTTTAATTTCTTGCTGATCTTAATAAACCTCCTGACCAGGTAGCTTACTATAGGAGTGACAATACTGACATTTCTATATTAACTGAGGATTCGAAAGTGCATGTAATAGTGCGTTTAAATAAACTTTAATCTCCGTTCGCATATATTTTATAAATAGAGAACTCGCATAAAATCAAAAAATCTAGATCAAAATAATATAATCTTTATTCAAATATGTTATTAAAAGCACTTTCGAATCGTCAATTTACAAAAGACGTCAGTAGTGTCAGTCCTAAGAGAAGCTATCACCGGCTCGGAAGGTAGATCTATAAGTTTTCTATCACATATTAAAAATAAGCTAAATTTGTGAATGACCAAATATATAGCCAGATAAGAAATAACACACACGTAACACTGCAACTATGCCGTTCTAGGAGTCGTGGTATGTCATTGGCCAGAGTCACGGCGTGAAGGAAAGTGTTGACCTTGTATTAAATTGATAAAGATCGTGATAATGGCCGCGTTTAATAATTGAAACGTCAGGCTCGCACTCCACCAGTGCTTTATGTTGTAGTCGTGACAAATCATTCACATTAGTAGTATTGTTTAAAATATTCAATTATTAATATTAACAGCTTGTTCTTTGATATTATCTATTTATTAGATTTCTATTTTGAACACAATTATTCGCTAATGAAATCAAATATTTGTTTGTATCTGCTAATATCCTATTGTATTCGGTACAGCTTCGGCTATTTTTTTATTGCGTACTATTCGACCAAATATTAAATAACAATTGTCTGAACCGATTTCTCTAAAACAGTACCAAAATTTATCGCGTGCTTCAACTTATTTTTTGAGCTTTTAAAATATTTTATATCTTGCTTTTCCGTTTTACGTAATAATTTCTTTATGTCATACCAAATATTCGGCTATTTGGCCCAATGCTTAGTAATATTCGTTATTAGATATTTGGCAAAATCACTTACTGCAGCATCTCTGTTTATAATATATTGCTTCTATTCTGAGTATAATAGGCTCTAAAAATTATAACATCTATTGGTCTGACCAGAGTGGGTCTAACCTGGGGATTTTTTTTCAGCTTCACTTTTTATTTCCCATGATGGATTGGAAAAAAAAACCTAATGTAACATTCCGATCTCTCTCCTTGTGGCGGAACTTAACGCCGTGCTGTATCTTGTCATAGAGAGAAAACAAATTAATTTAAATAAACGTCTGTCGTGGCGCAGAGGCACAAGCGTGTGACTGTAAACGCGTCAGGTTATTGTTGTTAAGTTCGATTCCCACTCTATAAAATGGATTTTTTCATTTCCTGGGTTTGGTAATTAAGCAAAGCGCGACGTTGAATTCCGCCACTCAGCAAGCATTGCTTCAATTCGGTGAAAAGTGGGGAACGGAGTGTCTTACCACTAGGTTCCCTCTACCCTACCCAGTTATATGCGGGATACAGCGTGAAGCTATGTATGTATGTATAATCAAACACTGTCGTACTGCGCTCCGATGTTTGTTATATACGTATTATACACGTATATATATTTATTTATTAAAGCTTATCATTTATATGAGAGTCATAACCTAAAGCCATAAAGCGTTATGTTATAAAAATCACGAACAGTAGTTACAATGCGGATTATCCGTTTAATATGGTGTCCTCACTGACGCTAAATGTAATTAATGCTGTCGACCCACTGACACGTATTTCATTTTGTTAAATTATTTATATATTACTTAGCTAATTTAACATTTTACTCACAGGAAATATTTTGTAACGAAATTATCATTTTAATAAATGTCTATTTTCCATGCATTTATAATATCAGCGATATTTCTCTATAATCTATTAGTTCATTTCTAGCACGTATTTGGAAGGCGCCATTAGTAGACTGTTTTGAAATTTGATTAGGTAGAGAGAGGAGCGCGGACAGTGGAGGTGAACTTTAATGCGCATTTTAAATGGGCCTCTTAAACCTATATTTGGGTCATAAGTTCCTGCATCATCATCTGCAACGCCACTTTTTTTAAATAACTTGAAGGCCTTATCTTTTAATTACTATAATTTCTTAATTTTAAAAATTCAGCTTATTTTTAATGAAGCATATTCTAGTAACACTATAGTACACGTGGTATTCAACTATGTTCTTAAAAAATTGCTCCAAATAGATTCAAACCCCGAACCATAACATACCGGCACTCACTAACTATGCCATGACAGTGTAAAATTCTAAAGTACCGATACAAAACGAACGGAAGTCACAAATGATCTTAGAATTACTAGAATCTTGTCTCCTTCAACAACATTAGTACCGCGCACTTCTTGTAACACTGAACAATTACTATTTGTGTACACATCCTCGCCGTCTGTCCGTCCGTCATCTTTCTAAGTACTGTCTAGATACATAGTTATGAAAACTTGCATAACTCATTTGCTCTACTTGCTCGGTTTGTTTGTTAAATATTGAATAAATGACTAAGTGACAGACTTAACGAAATGTTATTGTTCTCGTACATATTGTTATCGTAAATATATAAAAAATAGAATATTTTTATTGTATATATAAAAAATCTATAAAAAAGAAAACTAAAACGGACATTGTGTCGCAGTGACGCAGTGATTGATTGTAAACGCGAAGGTGGGGGATTCGTTCCCATTTGAGGGAATTAATGTACTTAAATTATATATGTACATTTATTCAATCTGCTATGATAAAACACGACGTAGAGTTCCGCTATCTAAAACGCAATATCTCAAATTAAAGCGGAAAGTACAGAATGAAGTGTCTTGACACTATGTTTTTTCTGACCTTGTTATGCGAGATAAAGCCTGAAACTTTGAAAAACCATAGAAATAAACGTACCTTGATCTAAAATCAACTCGGTATAATAAATAAAGTACCGCCTTCTCTGGGACATATCTAACACTCAGTCTAGGGCAATTTATATTTATGTTTGTTTACAATGCTAATGGCGGACGCAAAAAATGTCTACATGAAGCCTACTTACCGTGATATGAATAAAACATACGAGCACTGACACTTGCAATTTTATCGTACTTCTAGCTACCTCCTTTTTAAGATGGATCGGCTTATATATCGGCCATCAATATATTAGAATTTAATTCGATTAACTGTATCTGAAGATTCAGTTAATCGATTTAAATTCAATCCATCCAGGACTAGATTTCCTGTTATATTTTGGTCGTTATTTCTACTATAAATTTTTCTATATCTTTTTATTTTTTGTGAAAAATATATCTCATTGAGTCGTATTTATTGCATTTTATATTTAATATAGACAACGAAGACCTTTCTTTTATATAAATTAATACTAATCTAAAAGTTCCATTCAAACTCGGGGAATAATTGGTAAACCAAAGCGCGGTGTTGAGTTACGCCAAATAGTAAACAATGTTTTGATTTCGGCCAGAAAATGGAGAACAGAGTATCTTGACACCAGGTTCTTTCTGTCTGACTTTCTAGTCAAAAGGGTGAACCTACAAATGAACTTATGAATATATTATTATTATTCTTTATAAAGAGCTTTGAGCGTGCTAGATGAGCACATATCACTTTGACTATGTCACGTATGATTACATTGAGTATTGAGTCAGTTAGCACCGTTTTTGCTAAAAAAGTAAAGTGACGTTAACGCCTGTCCTGGCGCAGGACAACAAGTGCGACTGTAAACACGATAGGATATGTGAAAGTTTAGTATTTTCATTTCTTGGGTTTGATAACAAGGCAAAGCACGGCGTTGAGTTCCGCCACTCAGCACGCAATGCCTCAATTCAGCGGAATGTGGGGAACGGAGTGTCTTAAAACTAGGTTCTCAGTGTTTCCTCTGCCTACCTTGCTGTATGCTATACCCTGATAGCGTGAAGCTAAAAAAAAACTTACTTTCTCTTGATAATTTGACAAGAAATATTTTTAAATCCCCAATTACGCGTCAGATGACTTACCAACTATTACGCAAATGCGTAGACCATGAAATGAATGCTTAGATATAAACGATTATTTCCTTTTCCGTCTTTCCCTAAATATTTAACGAGATTGATTTCGCGATCATTTTATGCTTGTGTTGTGCTTAATCTTATTTAGGGTAATTTTTTTGGTAGGAATTATGTAAATTTATGATATTCAGGCTTATTTTTCAAAATCTATTCGTATAAAAGTATTTACTTTACCTTTTCTTTTTGCATTTCATCCTATCTCTACCAAAGATTGTCGGTAAGAGATTACTTGAAGTAATAAAACCGCGTTTGTATAACATACATATATTAGACGTAGGTATATATTGTTGGTTTTCTCATGTTTTATGATCTTTTGTTTGCAAAAACGAATTATTTTGGATTTTTTGCTTAGATCTTTCTAATTACAAAAAATAAACTTAAAAATCTAAGTAAACTTATATATTGTTATGTCAGTCTTAATTAAATTTCATACAATAGAGCTCGTGTAAGATCCATGACAATACTACGACTGTTTTGAAGAACATTCGTTTGTGAGGGTCCTCTACATTTACACCACCACCACTCTCTTTATAGAACGCCGCACCCTTATAATGTTAGGGGTTGAAAATCAACCAAAATTCTCTTATTATATATTTTGTATTTTGTAGCTTCACGCTGTATCCCGCATATAGCAGGCAGAGGGAACCTAGTGTTAAGACACTCCGTTCCCCACTTTCAGCCGAATTGAGGCATTTCCTGCAGAGTGGCGGAACTCAACGCCGCGCTTTGCCTTGTTACCAAACCCAAAAACTGAAAAATTCCATTTCCTGGACTGCTCTATCTCTGCTACTGTCGCACGCTTGTGCCTCTGCGCCACGACAGGCGTTTCTTATATTTTGTAATTTATATATGTACATATATATTATTTAGCACTAAGTACACTTTTTTCTATTTGCCTTTATAATTTCTATACAAAGTACAAAGTTTCTTTAAAATATTATTTTGTAGCCTATTTAACAATGTAGGAAAGAAAGTTCACAAAAAAAAAACTCTTTACAAAAATATAATCGATAAATTATACATAATTTTTTTTGCGCAAAATTGAGTTAATAGAGAGAACGTATTTTAAGACACTTTGTTATTTTTCACGAATTCACGAGATTGCGTGTTAAATGGCGGAACTTAACACCACACTTTTAACTTTACCAGAGTGGGGATACGAAAATATTTGAATTACTATAATTCTCCCGATTAGGAATCGAACCTACCACCACCGTGTTAACGGCCACACTAGTAAATGTCATATACTTACATAAATATTTAAAATACATCTTAAATTATTCCGCCATTAGCTAAGAATGTATTACAACCATAATCTCAACGTTACAAGTATTTAAAGTAAATATTTGCGACATACATGTATGTATTAATGTTACAATTTGTTCAGTAGCAATCAACATCGATACCTAATGATCGGAACCCGTCGCAATTACACTGACACCGCGTCGCCTGGCTTAAACACTGGTTACATTATAATTGCTTGTGGAATACTAATTTTGTTTATTTGTAGTATACAAAAGTTGGATATTTTTATCAATTTTCTGTTTTTTTTTTGTAAAATCAAAGTAGAAATATTATTGATTGATAGTTGAGTAATGGGTTCCAATTTCGTGATAGAAGTGGTAATTTTTAAATAATAAAAAAGAAACAAAAGTATCAAAAGCTTTACGTTTTATTCAGCATAGTAGGGTAGAGAGATAACAGAGATAACCTAATTTCAAGATACTCTTTTAGGCGCTTTCCGCCCAAATTTGAGAAGTAAAAATAGTTTCAACACAATTCCTATTCAAATTCCCTCGAGTGGAAATCGAATCCACAACCTTCGTATTTACAAAGGCGCTGAAAAAACATATCAGTTTAACAAAAACTAGAAACTAAAAGAAATATGCTTCATTATTTTCACGTTATCTTGGTCCGAGCAAATAAATAAGCTAAATACTGTAAAAATGCTATGAAAATATTGTATTGTCATCAATGTTAGACAGCATGAGATGATGATGAGATATTATCATGGGAAGATTCATAATTATTGGTATAAGAAGGTACCATACTTAATTGTCAAGTATGCTGAGCTTATTGTTAATTTCAATTGAGCATGCGAGCTAAGCCGCGGGTAACAGCTACTATTACAACATTATCATTAGTACGTTGGGTGAAATGTTGATATTGCGATGCTATCTCCGCCTTTATTCCGAGTAGCTTGACCTGATCAGACCACACTCGCAGCTAGATGTCGCTTGATTATATGATTGGAACAGCTTTCTCCTTGCTTTTCCTGCATCATCGCCATATATAGGCTTTTGCGGCTCATTTTTAGCTGCATTAGATAACTTACGTTTAGTAACTATACGTAACAAGATCTTGTTACAATAAAATCGTTAAAAAAAGGGTACAATTGTATTCATTATATATGTAATGCGTGACTGACTGATATGTTTTAAGGGTATCAAATCACTTAGAGCAGTGTTTTAATTCAAGTATATTTATTATTATTTATTCGGACTGATAAGATAAAGACTATAGTTAGCAAAAAATGTCCATAATATGCCAATGTAACATGATACTAAAAAATTCTAATGCTTCTTAAATTGTTGAATGGAACACAACGTCATGCGTGTCATCTCACTAGAGCAAACAATTGAAAATCATTCCCTTGAGTGGAAATCGAACCCACAAGCATCGCGTTTGCTAGATACTGTCTCCTTGCCTTGCCTTGCTTCTTATAATTTTTATAACGTCTAATTATTATTCGTCTAAACTTTGTTTTCATACATTATAGACGCTTACTGTCTTTAAATATTCAAGCCATATTTATTTATTTAATTGTTATTCTTTGAGGCCATTGCGGCGCGGCGAGAGCATAAAAGCGACTGATTGCAGCTTCGATTCCTACGGAGGATGATTGTATTAAAATTATTTTCATTTCTCCTCTCATAAAAAAGCGCGGCGTTGAATTCCGCCATTTAACATGTAATGTTCCAAATACGGGCGGAAAGCGGCAAACGGAGTGTCTTGACTCTAACGACCTTTTATTCGTAAAGAAATGAACAAGAAATAACATACCATACCTTATTTATTAAAATCAACACTTGTATAATTTATACTAAAAGCTCTGCAAATGCAAATATTAAGCTTTTAAGAGCTTTATTTAAATATTTATTATTCAAATATTGCTATACAGAAATATCTTCATTGTGTCCCATTGAATAATTCACAATTCACTTAGTCCGGCCACTGCGATGCATACATTACACGCAGTGAGCTACAGGGGGTCATTCTCAATGTCATATGATAAGCAGTTTTCACTCTCGTCGTATTTATGATTGGTCACTTCTTAATGAGCTTATTTGTATTATATATGGACTTGTATCTACATATATTCTGTTTGTATGTATATTTTTTTATTTATTATTAATATTTTGAACATGGTCTACTGGTTTTATGGTGCAGTGGGACTGCGTCTGGTCGTTAAGGTTACGGGTTCAATTTAACCCAGGGAGTATTTATATTTAAACTATTTTTATTTCCTCCTGGTCAAAAACAGCATTAAGTTTACCACTCAACATAAAATTTATTAAATTTGGAAGCAAAAAACCAAGTGTCTTTACACTTTAATAAAAGTATTGGAATAAAAAGTCATTTTTTTGTCCTTTATTATTAATAAATAATATATAATTTATATTACTATATAATGGAATTGGAAAGCCAGATAATAATAATTATTGTACTTACTTATTAATAATTTTATTCTGAAGTTACTTCTTTATCTCTGTAATATTATTTTGCTATTATAATTTTCTTTACGCGTATGCTTATTTCTTTCTTTTTGTTGCAGTTTTATGTTGATTGGAGAATGCTTCGTATACTTTGACTATTGGTAAGTAAGATACTATTAAATTTTAATTTAAAAATTACTATTTTACTATCTTTACTTTTATATTTATTTGTATTTGTTTTATTACTTATTATGTTTAAGATTTTTTTATGTACTGCATTATAGCGGCTCTTTTGAGTAGATCAAGGCTAAGGCTGCCTTTGAGCGTTCTATATTTATGTTTATATATAGTGACTGTAAGAGTTCAAGGAACTCTATTTTAGAAAACCTCTAGGATATTTTATTAAATTACTTCGTATATCGTTTTCATCATAATTTAAAGAATTACATTTTTAAATAAGGAACCTTCTATGTTAAGTTTATAATGTCAAGTTAATGTTCAGAGTGAACCTAGTGTCAAAACTCCCAACGCCGCTTTCTGTCCGAATTCCAGACAATGCGTCCTCAGTAGCGGAACTCAACGCTGCACATTGTCTTAACAGAGTGGAGAAATAAAAACAAATTTAAATATAATTATTTCCCCAATTTAGAATCGAATACACGATCAATCACAGTTACATGCCATGTCACATGCTGTTCCTCTGCACCACGATGGCCTTTATCATCTTAATAAAAAATATTTTGGGATATGAACCCCTTACTATTGTCTCCGGTTAGGGTTATCCCAAATGAATCACAATGACACTAATTTGAATATTGTAATACTTATAATGAGATTAGGTTTATTATTCATAGTAGATACGTTTATGATCTCACCACCTGAGGCCTACTGGCATCGTTTTTGTCAAACGTGATGTGCTCACAAAGTGGTAACGCACTATGCCTACTGTAAAAATACCTAATTAACTAAAACACCGTAGTACAGTTAGAATATTTCGGGACATTGAAAGAAACGTTTTTTTTTAAATATGAGATGTTAGCTGTTTGCTGCTACAGGTCTTTACTCGGTGTAAAGGGCCGATGAGGGAAGGGAAGAGGGTAATCTATCCCTGCGAAATTGTAAGCCACGTGGCTATTTGTGTAGTTATCGGACACAAAGGCATCCTCCGTGCAAATTGCAACTTGGCTTGCGTCCATCCAAGATTAGAGTAGGAACGATTGTTCTTATCATTTTGGTGGTTTCCCTATATTGAATTGGATTTTTTTTCTCCTTTATACGTTTGTGTGTGTTTTATACGTTTATTACAATTGCATACAGGAAAGGTAATTTTATCATTTACGTAAGCTTGTTACATTTTTAGTTGGAAATAACAAAATATCTCAGTCATTTTTTAATTATCCTTGACACGGACTAACGTATGTGGCTAAATTAGGAACAAAAACAGTTATAATTTATTTAACGTACTTTTTTATTCTTTGCGGAATTGTTTATATTACGGAAGTATTTTTGGAGATTTTAAGGGGACTTTATTCAGCTTTTAACATTTTTGCTATTAAATGAGTGATAATTTTCAGCAAGCAAAAACAATACAGATAGAATTATGTACTTTTGATACGTAATATTTTACGTATCAAAAGTAGTATAGACTTTGCCTCAACAAGTTTTTTTTTTTTTTTTATGGATACCGGATGGCAAACGAGCAGAAGGACCGCCTGATGGTAAGTGGTTACCTTCGCCCATGAACATCTACAACACAAGAGATGTACTAGATGCGTTGCCAACCTAGAGGATTCAGATGGAAAGGGAGGATAATGTAGTAGTCCGCTATCGGAACCACCACATTTTGGGGAAAGGATGGGTGGGAAAGGGGAAAAACCTGGCTTACATGCCATCGAACCGGAACACATCATAAGATATTTGGCGGTTCGTCTTTGACATGATAGTGGTCGCGAGCCAGACGGAGGACGAGCCTACACTTATACAAAAAAAAATAAACTAATGATAGTGAGTGTAATATTTATTTGATGAATTTAACGTAACATACATACGTCTCATATGTTATTATAAAAATATTTCTTAATGATATATAAGTATTTCTAATTATATATTTTTCTGTATTATTAGTACATATAATGATAATATAATTTTTTTCTAGTGAACCCATAGGAAACACAGATAATAACACAGAACAATAAGCATTAATAAATAATATACTATAAAAATACATATGTTTTTTATATATTTTTTATCTTTTCAATAAGCCATTGTAATAATATTTTTTATTATTATTATGCGTTTATAATATATTATTGAATAACAATATCAAGCTACCAACTTTATATTGAATTGGGTTTTGCCACTTATTGTGCAATGTTTATAAAATATCAATTCATAAATACAGAATAATGTTACTATAACAGATTTTAATAAAAACTAGCAGCACCATGTTAAAAATATGATAGCGTAAGTAATATTTAATTTAATGTATTTCTAATATATTACTACTAGCTTTCCGCCCGCGGCTTCGCCCGCGTGGAATTCGGTTATATCGCGCGACATGGTAAGGAGTAGACTATAGTCTTTCCCAACGTCTAGACTATTTGTCAAAAATGGTTAAGTGGTTTAGGTGTGAAAGTTGTAAACAATTGAATAATCTTACATGATTTTATGTTTGACAATAAGGAACTTCCATACAAACTTTCATCCCCTATTTCAACCCCTTCTGCTATTTTTTTTCGCAATAAAAAGTATCCTAAGTCCTTTTCCAAGTTCAGTTCTATCTTCATACCGAATTTTATCAAAATCGGTTTAGTGGTTTATCCGTAAAAGCGTAACAAACAGACAGACAGACAGACAGACAGACAGAGTTACTTTCGCATTTATAATATTAGTAAGGATAATATATTATTGAATAACAATATTAAGCTACCAACTTTATATTGAATTGGGTTTTGCCACTTACTGTGCAATGTTTATAAAATATCAATTCATAAATACAGAATAATGTTACTATAACAGATTTTAATAAAAACTAGCAGCACCATGTTAAAAATATGATACCGTGAGTAATATTTAGTTTAATGTATTTCTAATATATTATTATAAATTATATTGGTTTTCTACACTTCTAACGCCTGTCGTGGCGCAGAGGAACAAGCGTGCGACTATAAACGCGACAGGTTGTGGGTTCGATTCTCATTCTAGGGAATGGAATTTTTCATTTCCTGGGTTTGGTAACAAGGCAAAGCGCGGCGTTGAGTTCCGCTACTCAGCACGCAATGCCTCATTTCGGCGGAAAGTGGGGAACGGAGTGTCTTAACACTAGGTTCCCTCTGCCTACCCTGCTATATGCGGGATACAGCGTGAAACTATGTATGTATTCTCCACGTACACAATATGTATATCAATTTTCATGTTCTTTCGTCCGCATATTTTTCATAAAAACAATCCATAGTTCATCAATCCAAAAAGAAAAATGAAGTGCACTAGAAAAATATTAAAAATAAAAATATTATATTTCGAAAATTAATATTACACACTATTCTATTCTATAATGATATATTAATTTTGACGTTCTTTTAGTGCTATTCACATTATAAAGAAAGAAGTACACTAAATAAGCAGCTACAAAAAGAAAGAACGTATGACTTAATTGGCCAACTTTGGACGGCTTACAATAGGCGAAGGTTCAAATCCTGCTACATGCATTTTTTTTGCGTTTCTAAATATATTATTCTGAATATATTCTTTCCTTAAAGTAAACGATAATTGTACAAAGGCTATCATAACATAGTAGAATATCGTATGTTTAAACACGATATTTTATGGGTTTGAATCCCAATCAGGGAAATTTTTAAGAGCTTTTGTAAGACAAAGTGCGACGTTAAGTTCCGCCACTTAAAACGAAAAATATCCAATTCGGGCAGATAACGGAGTGTCTTATCACTATGCTATGACAAAACGTGAATCGACTGTTTTTTAAACCTATATTGTATATTACTGTAAGTAATTAGAACTATGCTATATTTTAGTAGTCACTTTTACAACTTAGCTAAATCGAGTGCTAATTGAATAGATTACAATTAATTGAGCGAACAGCTTGATTTATACTGAATAGTCGATGACAGATCTAGGTGACGGCTAATTCGATGCTAAAACGTAATAAAGAGTAACCTAGCGTTGCATAGACACTGCACTGTCGCATGTCGGCTGCTTGGCTTATCTAAAGAAGTGACATTAGACTTTCTTTTTATCTACCTTTAATTAAGCCCCAGGCGTTAATAAATAGATAAGTCAACTTGCATATAAATATTAATAGTTTTAGGGATTTATTTTAAATTATAGGACAAATAATTAACTTTTAACATAGAAAGGAAACCAATTTTAAGTCAAATGCAGTCAAAACAACATTATTAGAAATAATTCAAAAATTACTCGTCAGTAATTTAATTTAAATAGTTCAAAAACACTAGCTATCTTATATAAAAGAGGCATCAAAATTGGTTCGTCCTGTAAAAAGTTATGCGCTAACACACATAATAAAAATTGAGAACCTCCTTCTTTTTTCTATCTTCTTCTTCTTCTTCTTCTTAGCATTTATCCCGGCTAGCCAGGGTCTGCCTTCCTACTTAACCTACTCCACTTTGCACGATCTTCTGCATCACGGGTGGTTAGTCCATTGGCTCTCATATCCTGCTTCACGACATCCAGCCATCGCTTCCTTGGGCGTCCGGGCGGTCTAACTCCAGGGACAGATATATCAAGGCATTTTCTTCCGACATAGTGTTCGGGACGGCGCGCAACGTGGCCGTACCATCCCAAGCGGCGCTCTTGGAGCTTATCCGCTACGTCACGGACCCGAAGACTACCTCGAATGAATGTGTTACGTATGCGGTCGGCCCGCGTAACGCCACACATCCATCTCAGCATCTTCATCTCCGTGACGCGAAGCTCCTGAGTGTGCCGAGACAGCGCCGGCCAACATTCGCTACCGTATAGAAGAACAGGTCGGATTATGCACTTGTATATCCGTCCCTTGAGCTTGGGCGGTATTCTGCGGTCGCAGACCACACCAGTGACCTCACGCCATTTGGCCCAAGCAGCGCATATCCGGGCTTGGACATCGTGATCGATGCCTCCGGACTCGTGCAAAACGGATCCAAGGTACCTGAACTTTTCCGACTTAACGGCTGGTTCAGGACCTATATGGATAGTGCCAGAGTCCGGGCTCCCGCATGCCATGTACTCGGTCTTCGACACATTTAGTTTAAGACCGCCGTTCTCAAGCGTACCCTTCCAGAGGTTCACTTTCTGCTCCAGCCTCGTCCGGTCTTCGTCAATGAGCGCTATGTCATCGGCATACATCATCAACCATGGAGGTTGGTCCTGAATGTAAACCGAGACAGTATCTAAGACTACATTAAACAAAAACGGACTAAGCGCCGAGCCTTGGTGAACCCCTACCGTAATCGGAAAAGGTTTGGTGTCGCCAACAGCAGTCCTAACCATTGACGCGGAATCGAGGTACATATCCCTAATAATGTCAATATAGGCCTCAGGGATCCCCTTGGATCGCAATGCCCACCAGATACATTGACGAGGCACACAGTCAAAGGCCTTCTGCAGATCTAAAAATGCCACATGCAGAGCTCTCCTTTTTTCCCTGTAAGCCTCCATCAAAGTTCTGAGGGCAAAAATGGCGTCCATGGTACCGGATCCTGACTGAAATCCATACTGACATCCAGAGACAGTACACTCTCGGCGAAGCCTGAGATCGATTATGCGCTCGAAGAGCTTCATGGTGTGACTCATGATCTTGATCCCTCTATAATTACCACAATCTTGAACACTGCCCCTTCCCTTGTAAATAGGGGTAATGAAACTGTACCGCCACTGTTGTGGCATCGTACCAGTGCTCAAGACGCGGTTGAAGAGATCAGTGAGTATGAGCACACCAAGAGAGCCCAACGATTTCCACGCCTCGATCGGAATGTCGTCAGGCCCCACCGCTTTCCGGTTCTTCATGGGTCGAAGACAATTTCGAGTTTCGTCAAGGGTTATTGGGGCAACAAGTCCGAGGTTAGGGAGCGGTTCGGAAGGAAGATTACACGGATGCTGAGTGTTCAGCAGCTCCTTGAAGTAGCCCCTCCATCTCTCCTTCACAGAGCCCTGATCACAAAGCAGCGTACCTCGGGAGTCCTTGACACAGAGACATTTTGAAATGTCTTGTGTCGCTTTATCCCGAGCACGTGCCAGTTTATATATGAGCTTCTGCCCCTCCGCAGTTTCAAGTTTATCGTAAAGTGGTGATAAACTCTCACTGCGGGCTCTGGCTACAGCTGTTTTGCTGGCACGTTTCGCCGCAATGTAATCCACTCTGTCTTCAGGGGAGTTGGAATTCTGCCACTTCTTAAAAGCAGCCTTCTTTTTCCGAATCGCTTCCTGCACCTTGTCATTCCACCACCATGTCTCCCTGTCGATGACTCGTCCTCCCCTAGAAATGCCAAGAACTCGTTTACCTGCAGTAATAATTGCTGACTGGGCTCGATCCCAAGCTTCCTGGGCAGTTTGGGTGTCAGTCGATAGATTTTGACTTTTAACCTCTGCCAGAAAGTCGGTCTGCATCGGCCCATCCAACAACCACCACTTGATCCTAGGGTCACGTTTCTCGACAACTTTCTTTTTCGGAGTAACGACATAGTCCATGACAAGAAGACGATGTTGGGCCGTTAGGCTTTCACCAGGGATGACCTTACAGTTAGTGACCTTGCCTATATGACACCGTCTGGTCAGCAGATAATCTATTTGAGTTGAGTGGGACCCGCTCTTATACGTGATAAGGTGCTGGGAACTCTTTTGGAAGAACGTGTTCACGATGGCCAAGTCAGACGCAATACAGGTTCTCAGAGTATTTTCTCCCTCTGCATTGCGACGACCATAACCAAAACCACCGTGAACACGCTCATACGTGTCCCCAGCCCTACCCACGTGGCCGTTTAAGTCCCCCCCAACTATGATTACCTCGGCAGATGGTATGGCGCGTAGCACCCCTTCAAACTGTTCCCAGAATGACTCCTTTTCGGCGCCACTACAACCCGCCTGAGGGGCATAGGCGCTGATCAAGTTGGTGATGACACCCTCAATCAGTACCTTCACCCGCATCAAGCGATCGCAGCGACGTTCGACTTCGAGGAGACCACTCCGAAGCTCTTGAGAGAGCACTACCGCCACACCGGTCTTACCCGAGGGCGACCCAGTAAATATAAGCTGATAACCCTGTCCGATGTTACGGGACTTATTGCCTTTCCAGCGTGTTTCCTGTAGGAAGACACACTGGACCCGACGTCTCACGAGTACATCTGCGAGTTCTCTGCATCGTCCGGTTAGAGAGCCAATATTCCATGTTGCAAAGCGGAGTTTCTTTCTGGGTACTTGCGTCTTTAGCCGTGCCCGTACTTGACACGGTAGCCCTTGCCCACTTATCGCAGGTATAGGGCGATGTGCCTGCGCGTCGTTTAACGGCGACGCCCTAGCCATACCCAGCATTTTCCTTGATCTATCCATTTGATTGGCGGAGATTGGTTTTATTGGAGCGACTGCCATCTGACCTCCAAAACCCATTATGGGTAAAACCAAGGGAGAGGATAAGTCAAGAAAGGAAAAGAGAGAAGGAGATCAGGACAGGGGGAATGAAAGGACACCACTTTCATGGATTGGATGATGGGAGTATGATAGTGGTGGCTCGAGGATCCGGGGTCGCGTACCCGTATGACCTAAACCAAGTATCGGACAGATACTTGACAGGACACCCTCTGGTTAAACCTCCTTCTTTTTTCTATGTAAGTTAATAACTGACTAAATCCAAAATTATAATGAATTTAACAATATTTATATAACATAAAAACAGAATTTACACATAATACTCACTTTTCAATATGCATTTTCAATTTATCAATTTATCAATGCCTGGAATGGATATGTTATTCTACAGTTATTTATAATTCATACGCGAATTCTTTTAAATAAAATAATTTATTTGTTTTGAATAAAAATATTTCAAAATGATTTTATAGAATAGTATAAATGCAAAAGCTTGTAGATGTCTGTTTGTTACTCTTTCACGGAAAAGCTACTGAACGGATGAAACTTTACAGTGATACAACCTGTACATCTAGATTATATATAACCTATAATAACATTTAGGCTACAATTTATAAAAAAATGTGTGATTTGACCATAACATAACCATAAGTATCTAGTAATACAATAAAAGTATTAAATATTTGGGTAGGCATATCGTGAATAATTTCAATACATAAAAGGATTCTTTTTATATAACTAAGTATATAATATGACGCTAAAAGAATAACCGCATGTCTTAAGGCTAAGGTATAAGGTTCGAATCCGCAATGTTTTGCACAATCGCTTTCTAGACGTGCACTGAATAATGAGTTATCGGATAATCTGGTCGCTGCAATGGTCTCGATGCCATTTTTGGATCGCGAGCTACTTGTCATATAGGGTTGGCAACTATTATTTAAGAGGTGTTTTAATTAAATATTAATGATCCTATGTGTGTGTATTTAGACACTTTATCTTTTTTTTTAAAGCTTCACGCTTTTTCACATATATCAAGGTATAAGGGTAGAGAGAGAATCTAGTGGCATGACACTCCGTTCTCTACTGTCCGCCCAAATTCGGTACATTGCATGTTGAATGGCGCCTGCGCGAAAAATTAAAATATTTTAAATAGATTCTATTCTTTGAGTGCGAGTATAGAGTCAGATGTTGTCCCACTACACCGTAATGGTCTGTTTTTCGAATATATCAAAATAAATAAAAAAACCTTCAGCCTTATTGTCCTCATTTTTAATCGTATATAACATAAGAACAATGTAAGTTTAGGAGGTATACGTATACAACTATAACATCGTGTACTTTGCACCACTTTACCACACATGAGCCGGAGTGTCTTGACACTAGGTTCTCTTTGTCTATGTTGTTGAAATATGTCTTATTTGAGTGAGCTGCAAAAATATTATAAACTAAAGTAGCTATTTTCTGTCAAATCTTCATTAGAATTTCTAATAATGTAAAGAGGCAACCCTACAGATACAGTCTTAAAGATCGTTGTACTTTATATGAGCTCATTAGAATTATACTCATTTGACTTTTGATAAGCGCCTATTTCACCTGCTTCTACTATATCACACTATAATATTGTACCGTTACGTTTTTTATTGTAATACCCTACATTTTAACACCGTTGTGGCGCAATAGACATGAATAATTCACACGATTGTTACAGGTTCAAATCTTATTTTGTCATAATTCTTATATGTTACTAATATTATAAATGCGAATATCTGTGTGAATTGATATATGTTTTTTACTCTTTCTTGCAAACACTACATAATGAATATAGGTGAAATTCTACAATAAAATAGCTTAGACATCAGTTATAAATACATTTTTAAAAAAATGTGTAATTTGGCCATAATATAAAATCTACCTTGTTTATAATATTTTTATGTCTTTGGTGTGCTTGGATAAACCTTTCTCCTTTGGGTGAAAATTAGAAGATCTAACAAGATTATTACAAATTTACTGATATACACGTAAAAAAAATCTTTATGTTTTAAATAATATTTCAAAATATAATATTATTAAAATACATAAAATATACGCGAATAACATTAATGACTACCAAAAACTCAAACTGATTCTACTGCATAAAATATTTCTGAAGTATCTATTTAACCTAAGCTATTATATTAGATAATACACAGTAAGAAGTGCAAGAAACTCCCAGTCAAGTTAATTGGTTGATTAGCGCCGCGCCGTAAATCAATCCATTGTCTTTTATTACTAAATAATTAGTCATCGTTCAACTTAAACAATATAATCGCAAACTCTATCAGACTACATTGAACAATGGAAACACGCGGTTAGTGATCTAAATATAAATTTGTATTGCAGATGTCACACGTAAGCACTAAAAATTGTTATTAATATTTATTATTTTCTACAATTTGTTACATAAATATATTTTTTTTAATTTCACGCTGTAACCCGCATATAGCAGGGTAGGCAAAGGGAACCAGAGAACCTAGTGTTAAGACACTCCATTCTCTTTCAACAATTCCGTTCCCCACTTTCCGCCGAATTGAGGCATTGCGTGCTAAGTGGCGGAACTCAACGCCGGCTTTTGCCTTGTTACCAGGGCGAGGAAATAAAAATACTAAATCTTATTTAATATTTTCATACCCTGGAGTGGGGATCGAACCCACAACCTGTCGCGTTTACAGTCGAACGTTTGTGTCTCTGCGTCACGACAGGCCTCTGAGATTATTTTGCATGTAAAGAAACTTCTTCGCATTCCATGAATTCTCCGGTCGTTGTCGGGTTCATCGCGTTGTAGAGACAAGAACTCGAGGTAGTGCGTGGAATTTATGATACAAGTGTCGGCTTAAGGGGCCCTTATAAAATACATAAATGCTCGCCTTCGCTGTCTAAGCCCTCCTCTCTATCTAGCTAAATTTGAGATCAATTTTAAATAATATTGTGTAAAGAATGAAATATTAAAACTTTAAAATCTATTTTTATGAAAAACGTAAAAAAAAATTAAAAATACTAATGTGGTTAAATAATTGCCACAAAACTTAATCTCGACAATTGCACTAGAAATTGAGTTCAACTATGGATAATGCAGTTACTATAAAACCCGCGACATGTACATCTTTTCAAAAACAAAAATTGCGCACAAAAATATAGGTGAAAAACCGATGACTAGCTAGGAATTTCCTCTGGACACTTAAATAATACTTAAATATTATATATAATCATTAAGCGAGGGCTCAGCTATTGTAACCATTACATATTATTTCAATTAAATTCTCTTACATTACATTTTTTTTGTAGATGCAATGATAATCACATCTCTATATTGACGCCTTCATGACGCAGTGGGATAGCATCTGACTATAAACATGACAGGTTGTCGGTTTGATCCCCACTTGATTATATTGAGGACATTATTTCAATATCCTCTCCTTGCAAAGATAAAGGACATTGTTTCGATTTCTGTTGCAATGTGGAGAGCGGAAAGTACTGACACTGGATTCTCTCTGGCTACACTGCTATGTTAGAAAAGGTTTGAATCTGTATATTTCTATATTAACAACTTCATTATTTCACCTCTTAACTACATAACATTATTACCGAGTCATTATAATCATTACGTTCCAACAGACACCTGTCAAAATCATTGTTATCCATAAATTCGAGACGAATCCGAAGTGACCCATAATGTGTAATTGTCGGCAGATGGGGAGTGACGCAACGTTCCGCTTTCCGCTACCTAATTTAATTGCGGCTCACTTTCACACTGCGCACGCGCATGCCTCGCGCTAGCCGCTGATTGCTTTATACCTTGTTTATATGCAAATTGTATTAACTACGGTGTTCTTACTTCCTAATAGGAAGGAATGAGTAGGGGCTTTTAAAATTGACAATTATTGTTTATATATTCGTTATATGGATTATAAAAGCACGGCAGCTGAGCAGCTGAGGCTGGCAATGCCTCAATTCGGCGGAAAGTGCGGAATGGAGTGTCTTAGTACTTATGCTATATGCGGGGATACAGCGTGCTACTACACATTTTGTGACATTTTTTAGCTGTATATTCCTATATTCCATATTATAAGAGGGTAGACAGAAAGAACCTAGTGACAAGACACTCCGCTTCCTCGCTTTCAGACTTTAATTGGGATATTGCATGTGGGGAAATCTCAAGGTGTAGGAAATCAACGCCGGGATTTGTTTTATTAGAACGAAGAACGAGCGGAAAGTTGCTAAATTAATTATTATAAAAAATAAATTGAGAACAAGACACATTAAAAAATTATAAATTATATAATCAACAATATTTACTTCCCAATACTTTACTCAAAAATCAAAATAATTATTACATTATTTAATAAAAATCATAAATCCAAATTGCTTGAAACAACTCGTGAAGATAATCGTTAATATAATAGTCTGACGATAATTTACCTGACACCCGATAGGCGTGTAATGTACGCGGTACGATACGATACTAAGTGCTCTTAGTGATATAACTAACGACGTTATTGCTCTCAGCCAACGCCAATGGCTTAAAGTTTAGACGTTGGTTGAATTATAAATATTGTAAAAGTCGCTTCACGCCTGCCGTGGCGCAGATGCACAAGCGTGCGACTGTAAAAGCGACAGGTTGTGGGTTCGATTCCCATTCCAGGAAATGTCAAAATTTAGTATTTCCATTTCTTGGGTTTGGTAACAAGGCAAAGCGCGGCGTTGAGTTCCGCCACTCAATACGCAATGCCTCAATCCGGCAGAAAGTGGGGAACGGAATTGTTGAAACATAATGGAGTGTCTTAACACTGGTTTCTCTGGTTCCCTCTGCCTACGCCGCCTGTCTGCGCCGTCATCGTCTCATCGTTCATCGTCGTTATCTCTATTGTATAAAAATATATATAGTTATTTTAAAGTTATTTAGATAATAATTTGTTAACAAGTAACTTTTTTCTTATTTTTCCTTAGTCTGTGTTTTAAATCACCTTGTAAAAATCTAGTGTAAGTTTCCTTATATTAAAATTAAAAAATAATACAAATAATTAAAAATATATATTTCATCGCATATTTGCTTTACGCTTTTTCACATAGAAGGATTAGTAGAAAGAACCTAGTATAAAGGTTTTTCTTTCTTTCCGCCGAAATTCGAAACATTTGTATCGTACCTTTATATATATAAAGGGACCTAATCAAAAAATCATGATTCTAATTTTTTGCCACGAAACATCTTAAGACAACAATATTTATCGACTTCGAGTAAAACAAGAATATAAATTAAATTATAATTTAAAAAAAAAAAACATTTCTTTTCAAAAAACTTAAACGTACCAATCTATATTGACGTTTCCCAAAAATTGACATTTTTTTAATAGGTCACTCTAATTCTAAAGGTGCGGTACGTATTGAATCTCGTTTTGAACCTACAACTATGTTATGTACAAGTAAATACTAAGTCTACACCAGTCATTTTTCGAGTTTGGTAATACGTAACGGTGCGTAGTCGCGGCTGTTCACTCCTTGCGCCATATATGGAAAGTGTAATTTAATTAGAAAATATAGCGTGATGTAAACCGCTCTATAAAAACGCTAGACTAAAGCGAGAACTGGAAGCGAAAGCGTTGACGAAGAAACTTGATGGTTGACAGGTAATTAAGGATTTGTCATGTGCTTATTTATTTTTATCATTTTTTCTCCTCTTCTTTAAGAACGTTGCGGCGTTGAGTTCCGCCACTTAGCACGCAATGCCTCAATTCGGCGGAAAGTGGGGAATGGAGTGTTTTAACATTAGGTTCCCTCTGCCTACCTTGCTATATACGGAACACAGCGTGAAGCTATGTATGTATGTATGTTCTTTAAGAACAAAAGAGAGAAAGAAATATTTTATTTCATATTTTTTGATTTAAAATTCTATTTTACTAACCAAGACTGCATAAGTGCTACAAAATTATATAAAAGCCTCTAAATATTAAAAAAAAAATTGAGGGAAATACGATATAATTTTCAAAGCTTCAAAGCTTTCAAGTCTTTCCATAATTAATAATGTGAATCTGGTTCCGCCATTTCAGGCAAAAAGTAGGGAATGGTCACTCCGTTCTTTACTTTTCTAGGTTACTAGACACTAGGTTTTAAGAATAAAGCTGTAAGGAAAGGTCAAGGCTTAGGAATCGAACAAAAACCTTTTTATAATGAGCTTACAAAAGTATATTCAAAAGCAATTAAAGTTCTTATTAAACTGCCTGTTTAATTAGTGTTCTGTTATTTTATGTAATCCAAAGAAATAATTTAAATTAATTACGTATATAAAATGATTTTAAAATTAATTGCCGCGATGGCCTCGCAAGTACCGCGCAGTTATCCGCTAACAATAAACGGAACAATAACTTGTATCAATTAGTAAATGATATGTATCGTAACGATTATAAAGGTTTTAACTTACTTAACTATCGCGATTATTTCTTTAAGTTACTATATGAAAGCAATAGTTTTGGATTCAAATACCGCATAGGGGACTTTATATTAAAAATTAAATATATATATTCTGAATTAAAATTTTAAAATATAGTGATTGGCTTAACACAGCGCCACGCAAATATAATTTGAATATAATCATTCCCCGAATGGGAATCGAACCCACAACTCACGTTTACAGTCAAATCCTTTGCCATTGCGTTACAACAACATACTCGTATAAAAAAAAACTATAAATAAAAAGTATTTAGAAACCGCAGCGGGACTCGAACTAGTATAGAAACCGAGAAACCGTCAAAGCGTTCTGACCACTAAGCCATATGTTCAAAAACTTCAAAAATAATATACTCCTATATTATTATAAATTAAGTAATTATTTACTAATATGACTACGGCTTGGTAGATAATATACGCGATATGGCCGGCCTGCTGTCTGGACAGAGCACGGACGGGGCACGCGGGCCGACGGTCATCCATTAGCATATCGAGTAGTTCTAATAAGAAACAATGAAAGCTTTATTGCGCATTGTTGGCTGAGCGCTGAGCGTTGAACAGTGAGCTGTGAGCTGCATTCAATGTAGGGCCTTGGTACGTTGACCTAATATTATTACTTGTCTTTAAATTGTATATTTTTATTCGTCATTTTTGTTTTTATTATTTGAAATTAAAAAAAAACTAGCTTACAAATGTTTATAACAAGTTGAAACTGTTTGGTTTTTCATCTATATTTATACGACAAAACTCTTACGTTGCTGAGTGAGTGATAGGCAACCCACCGCCAAAACTACTAAGCTGCTGAAATTCAGCAAATAGTTTTCTTAGACGAGAGTAGGTAAACACTAAAAGAGGACTTCTTAAAATTCTTACAGGATCGGTAAAAAACGACATTTTCCGTGTTTATCTTTGAATATTTTTATATAACTTCGCCACACATTATTTATTACAATTATCATTTAAGGCCTTAGGCCACCCTAGAATTTTCGCAAAATCGATTTTTTTTTGTCGTAAAGTGTCCCCGAAGGCCTCAAGAATGATGTCCCAAAAGATTATGGCCGACAAAAATCTTTAAGCAAAAAAGAATGTAACATTCCATATAAAGTATGCGGCATACTACGTGAAATTTACAGACAAATACATTTTATGAAAAAATTACTGCACTACTTTAATTATTCAGTTTTTACTTTTTTGAATTTGATGAGATTTGAAACGGTATACGTCCCTTAGATATTTGTTACTTTATATCACAAAATATAATTTAATTGTGGGCCTATCTACTCGTATAGGCCCATTTTAAAACATTAGTAAAATGAAAAAAAATACCTCAATTTTTTTGCCAATCCGCTTTACGTGGAATGTCCTATACGTTTATAGTCCTAAGTCTAAAAGATATACTTCATAGCTTTATAAGAATAACGAAGACTAATTTATATTTTCATAGTAAGTATTAAAAGAATAATTTTTTTTTTTTTTTTTTATGGATACCGGAGGGCAAACGAGCAGAAGGACCGCCTGATGGTAAGTGGTTACCTTCGCCCATGAACATCTACAACACAAGAGATGTACTAGATGCGTTGCCAACCTAGAGGATTCAGATGGAAAGGGAGAATAATGTAGTAGTCCGCTATCGGAACCACCACATTTTGGGGAAAGGATGGGTGGGAAAGGGGAAAATCTGGCTTACATGCCATCGAACCGGAACACATCATAAGATATTTGGCGGTTCGTCTTTGACATGATAGTGGTCGCGAGCCAGACGGAGGACGAACCTCCTACCACCAAAAAATCTATTATATAAATAATTCAATCTATTATATAAATAATTCAATTTATGTTCATATGTCTGAGGTGCGGTGTAAACAAATTAACGTACATTGTTATCTCTTCATCGCATAAGTGCGAGCTCATTTATTAATGTAAGTTTCTATTCGGAGCGAGCACTTATGTGCGGACATCAAGCGAAAAAGAAAACTGCCTTTTCCAAGTTTCCAAATGATTATATTCATTTTAAATATCACGATTTATATTTATATATAAAATGATTAACGCCTGTGCTGGCGCAGGGGTACAAGCGTGTGACTGTAAACGCGACAGGTTGAGGGTTCGATTCCCACTCCGGGAAAAAAAGCTTAGCATTTTATTTTCCTGGACTTGGTAACAAGGCAAAACGCGGCGTTGAGTTCCGCCACTCAGCAGCAAAAAAAGCAGCTTTAAGCGTTTTCCCTAATACCAGGATTAGTCAGAGATAACTAAGTGTCAAAACACTCCGTTATATACTTCTCTCCTGAATTCAGAACATTGAATGTTAAATAATGATACTCAAGGATGCACGTTGTCTTAACAGAGCTAAGAAATTAATCTGAATTATGGTATGTGCCCAGACATGAAATCGAACCCGTAACCAATCGTGTTTGCTGTTAGACAGTGTCCCACTGCGCCACAATAGCCTCAAATACATAATTTACTTGAATTAAAATCTATTAAAATAACAATATAAGTACATCTGGGACGTTATAAGTGAGTTAAAAAAGTCCCACCAATAAATAACATGTCTTCGTTAACATGAATAAAAACAGTCGCCCACATGTTATCACCAGATGATGTAATAAGCTACTACTATAGTATTAAAACATAATTTAAACTATTGTGAAATATCATAAGCTGTACTTAAAAAAACAATATAGAATATTTAATTGTGAAGAAGAATCATTATTCAAATAAAGTTTTTTGGGGAAGAATTTATTTTTTTATATTTATTACTTGTTGAACTTCAATTATTTGTTATTTATTCAAATTACTAGCAAAATAGTTTCAATTTAAAATTAATTTAGAGGTGTAATAACAAAGGTGGCAAAGTCCAGCTAACGAAAATTACAAAAAATGGATAACAATGCAAAGATAATTAATCTATTTGTTTTAGCTGTAATGTATTTTTTTTAATTTTGATATAGTTTATTTCAATCTTTATTTTTATCTTAAGCTAGGTCTGTTAACTTGGAATTTTAGGAAATGTAATGAATTGCTGCGTTTGTTCTTTCCATTCTATGGATGCCATAATACTACTTGTAGCTTCCTTACCCTACAGTGTATAATCCGATACTACCATGATATTAAAACTTTGTTATTTGGCAGTAACCTTATAAATGAAAATCATTACCCCTACTATAAACACATGTCATGTCACATAATATATTCTCATTTTATATATATGAATACCATTTTTTCAAAATAAAAGCGTACCCATTTTTAAATTCAATTTAGTTTACATACTCAAACTACCCACACACGACATCAAAGGGTCCCGTAAGTGGGCTACGTTTTAGTATGCAGTGCCATAGAGCAATCTCGTTCTGTTTCCCGAGTGGCCAAATAAACTACATAAATGCGACAACTTCGTGCTCGGAATTTATAGGCATTTTTGATGTGATTCTATTGAAAAGGCCTGTTTAAAGTTGTGAGGAAAACTGTTTGGTTATTGATATGCTAGCCCTACTCATATCCTACTTATATTATAAATGGGAACGTTTGTAAAGATGGTTGGATGTGTGTTACTTTTTCACGTAAATACTACTAAGTTGATTTAGATGAAATTTAACAGTAATATTGCTTACACGTGAAAACGTTTGTTAGGTGGTAGGAGGTTCGTCCTCCGACTGGCTCGCGACCA